>ML786138.1:154863-180678 GCA_009831015.1 Picea engelmannii
TTTAATTTAAAATTTCTGTAGCATATGGAGGCCGAATTTGCCCAAACAAATTACAGATCTAAGTTCCTCTCATAATTTCACCCAATTTCAAAAAAAAAATCCGTCGAAACGGAGTCCAGGAAGTGAAGTTATGAGTATTTTAAATTCAACAGTTTTTTAGAGTTTTTCCGGAAAACGCCGCGATTTTCAACAGTAATTTATTGTTCTATTTTTTGGGTTTTTTCGTGACGGTGACGAGACTGCAGAGTTCATAAATTTTCATAGGGTGCTAAGATGACTATTTATTCTCAAACCCTCAAAGAAATTCTACAGATTACTGAAGCATTCAAGGCCCAATTGTTTGACACATTGAATGACAGATTGGATGGCTTTGTAGATGGCCTCAATGATAGTTTTCGTAGTATTCAAGATTATTTGGATAAAATGCAAGAGAAGTTTCTTATGGCGGACCTCAGGGATGAATAGAATCAAGAAATCTATGCTTGGTATGATTTTGAGGCTGATTGCGATGATTGGTATATGGATAGTTGTTGTTTATGGGATGACAACTACTTCCATATTTTATTTGATGACTCTACTCCACCTTCTATAGAGAACATCAATGTCCCACATCAGGAGCTGGTTACCAACGTCCAGCCTGCATATTCTACAATGGTATTGTTCCTTCCAGATTCATTTTTTATCATCTCCCACTATGTGGATGAATATTCTTATTTAAATCCACATGATAGGTGTCAATATTGGGAGCATCATTTCCAGTTGGTTATTGGGTGCCGATATCTTCCATGTGGGGTTCACATGAGCAATTGAACATGAGACTCTGGTTTACAATGACAGTTGGACTACTTTAGCATAGTGGCTACCATTTCTCAATGAGACCCTGGTTCTCTAGTCTACTTCAGCACTATGGTCCACACTTATCCATGGGACCCTGGTATATGGTTGTACATCAAGCATTGAGGACAATGCTTTCATAAGGGGGATGGAATGTAAGGTAGCTAGAGAGGTAGTGGGGGGGCTCAAAGGGCCTATAGTAATAATAATGGAGGCCATTCAATGTAAGGTGGACTAGGTCCACTATATTATTAAATAAGACCCACTATGGTAGTTAGATATAATAAATGTAATATGACTTCTTAGAAGGTTCTACTTTTAGAAGTTGCCTCCTTTAGAATGTTCTTAGGTGATGGTAGCACTATATAAAGGGGTTCAATCAATGTAATGGGACATGAAAATAAGTATTGTATTTGGAGTGGTAGCTCAATAGGAGGATGCCCCCTCGAAGAGACAAGTGAACATGAGAGGATCCATTCCATAATAGAATCCATTGTATGGTGTTGCCCTACCTCAAGGGTTTGATAGTAATAGAGGAGATTTTGCATATTATTCTTTTATATATATTGTAGTGATTTTGTATTCAGTTCTTTGGTTATTAACAATTGGTATCAAAACACTTTCTTTGGCAGACATTGTGGACAAATATTTTTATTTTTGCAGATTTTTTTTTGGTGAAAAAAAAAGGCCGTGACATTCTAGAAATTTTCAGTATATTTATATGCAAAATTTGTAGAAACAGGTTGTATATCTGAGTTTCTCTCATAAAAACACCCAATTTGAAAAAAAAAATCGTCTGAAACGGAGTCTGGGAAGTCAAGATATTGAAGTTTTAAAATCTGCAAATTTTTAGGGTTTTTTCCATGGATGACGGCGCAATTTTTCTATTTATGTAGCAGTTGGAGGCCGAATTTGCGAAAACAAATTACAAATATGAGTTCCTCTCACAATTTCACCCAATTTAAAAAAAAAATCAGCCGAAATGGAGTCCGGGAAGTGAAGTGAAGTTATGATCATTTTAAATTCAACAGTTTTTTAGGGTTTTTCCAAAAAAAACCGCGATTTTTTGCCGTAACTTATTGTTCTATTTTTTGGGTTTTTTCATGACGACTATGGAACCGAAGAGTTCATAGGGTGCTCAGATGGGTATTTCCTCTCAAACCCTCAAAGAAATTCTACAAATTACTGAAACATTCAAATCCCAATTGTATGACACATTGGATGTCAAATTGGATGGTCTCACAAACTACCTCAATGATAGTTTTCGTAGTATTCAAGATTCATTGGATAACATGCATGAGCGATTTCTTATGGAGGACATCAGTGATAAATATAATCAAGAAATATATGCTTGGTATGATTTGGAGGCCGATTGCGATGATTGGTATATGGATAGTTGTCATTTCTGGAATGACAACCACTTTCATATTTTATTTGATAACTCTAATCCACCTTCTGTAGAGAGTATCAATGTGACAAATTGGGAGCCAATGATTATTACCAATGCCCATCCTGCATATTCTATAATGATATTATTCCTTTCAGATTATGCTACGACCATTTTCCACTATGTGGATGGATCTTCTTATTTGGATCCACATGACAGGTGTCAGTCTTTGGAGCATCATTTTCAATTGGTTATTGGGTGCCGATATATTCCATGTGGGGTTCACATGAACAATTGGACATGGGACCCTGGTTTACAATGACGATTGGACTACTTCAACATGGTGGCTTCCATTTCTCAATGGGACCATGGTACTCTACTCTACTTCAACATTGTGGTCCACACTTATCCATGAGACCCTTGTATATGGTTGCACATCAAGCATTGAGGACAACGCTTTCATAAAGGGGATGGAATGTAAGGTAGCTAGAGAGGTAGTGGGGGGGTCCCAGAGGTCCCATAGTGATAATAGTGGAGGTCATTCAATGTAAGGTGTACTAGGTCCACTATATTATTAAATAAGACCCACTATAATAGTTATATATAATAAACAGGTAGTTAGATATAATAAATGTAAGATGACTTCTTAGAAGGTTCTACTTCTAGAATGTTCCTCCTCTAGAATGTTCTTAGGTAATGGAAGCACTATATAAAGGGGTTCAAGCAATGTAATGGGATATGAAGAGAAATATTGTATTGTGAGTTGTAGCTCAATAGGAGGATTCCCCCTTGAAGAGGCAAGTGAATAGGAGATGATCCCTTCCATAATAAGATCCATTGTATGGTGTTGTCCTACCTCAAGGGTTTTGATATAATAAAGTGGTGGTTTATTTTATATTGCTCTGTGGATTTATTGTGTATTCATTATTTGTGGTGAATATATTTGTAGATCTATTCAGGTTCTTAACAATAACATAAAGATTTATATAAGAAATGGTATTAGCATATGGAACATTACATTTTTAAACTTACAATTCAATTCCCATCATTGTAAATTTATACCACGTAAACATGATAATTAATACCATAATAAAGGCTAGATTAATCACAAGGATAACGATGGATATACATAACGTGTTTGATATTTCTTGATGTGGATTTCAAGTTTCAAATGGAGGGAGAAAGATAATGAGTGTAAGACATCTGTCTGTGGATGGCAGTAGGCATGTTGCCATGTTAGGCGAGGATGCTTTGCTGCAGACAGACAAATGTTATATGTGTCTTCCTAATCGATTGGACGAAGTGATGATCATCCATGTTGCCTTTATACAGTGTTTGTGGTGACTTGGGCACATGAGCTAGATGTA
Organism: Picea engelmannii; assembly: GCA_009831015.1. Lineage (NCBI taxonomy): Eukaryota > Viridiplantae > Streptophyta > Pinopsida > Pinales > Pinaceae > Picea > Picea engelmannii. Next base: position 158,452 of record ML786138.1, read on the forward strand.
CGGACCAGAAGGAGTGAGTTGTCCCCATGATGTGTTAAAGAAGTTACCTTCAAGGAATAGAGATACGACCATATGTGTTAACCCACTTGGGCACACTTGGGGTATGCTTGGGCACGGATGAGACAATAGAGTGATCTCGGTGGATCAAGACGATGTAGCGGGCTCAAGACGACTTGGATGTGGACTCAAAGCGACAAAATGGTTCAATGTAATGAGTTGGCTTGAGGTGAACTTGGGTCCACTTTATATGAAACGACTTGCTAAGTGCATAGCAAGTTTGTATAAGAAGTGGGCGCCTCATCGAGCTAAGGCAAGAAGAAATGATTGATCAAGCAAGAAAGATTCATTAAGGAGGTTTGTGATCACTATTTTAGGGTTAGGCATCGCAGGTCGAATTAGAGTGGCTAAGTAACGAAGGCAAAGACAAGACCTGTAGGAGGCAAGCCTACATATGCTTCAGGGGTTGGCTTGTATGAAGTTGTGGGTAGTCTTGCAAAATACAATTTTCCTTGATATCTTTGTACTCTTGTAATTGAGTTGTAGGCGATGCCCAAGCTCCCCTCTTTGTAACTTATGTAACATTCTTATATATATGAATAAGGGTGTTAGGCACCTAACTTGGGTGCCTCCCATCCACAAGTTTTGTGTACTGCAAATGTATTATGTGTATATAATGTTTCCTTGTTTCTCATATGCTGATGTTATTTCCTAAGTTGTAAACTTAACTAATTACGACGAGAAAGTTTAAGGCCATAGTTGGACGTGCACTTGACATGCTTGTTGGATAGACTAAGTTGAGTAGGACTTTTTATCTAACTATTGTATCTCAAGGTGAGGTTATGTGTAGACTTTGAGCGAAGAGGCATAGTCCCGTTGTAGTAGGCACATATTGGTTAAGTTACTGGGTCCAAGACAATGCAATGCCACATGATTGAAGATGATGAAATAAAATTTTTTGAGCAAGACTCGTAGGTTCGTGACAATGAACCTCTTAAATTAGTGTGGAAGGGAGGTTGAGTTTGAGGATGCTAGTTTAGCTTTAACACATGTAGTACTTGGCACTTTTGCCTTCATAGTTGTATGGCACAACCACACATCTTGTCATCTATAATAGTTGAGGCATTTGTTTTAGAAATGGTTGGTGCCTTTCATTTTCACAGAATAAATGTTTTTTATCCAATTGAATATGATGTTGGACCTAGACTATATGGTGGTTACCATAGTGTAAAGAGTAGGTTTATGGTAATTTGTCTAAGGTTTTCTATGCTAATCAAAATTATGGCATAAAACCCTAATTATGAAGAGATTTTGATGGTAATAATTTTCTTGTTTATGATACTCACAAAGTGCATAAAAATAGTTCATAATGGACTTATCAAAAATATTTCACAATGGACTTATCAACAATTCAAATGAATAAAGTGATTGAATAAATAAATCACAACCAATGCACTCAAGGATTTTAAGGATTTAATGCTCAGGTTCAACTTCTCTCCCCTATGTTAAAGTGGGTATTTGTTCTAGATAAATGTGAAGTTGCGGTTCATAGCTTCCTAGAAATCAATCAAAAACATTTACACATGTACAAAAGGGGTTTAAGACACAATCACTGGAATTGTCTAACCCCTGCAATGCTCCCACTCTCACTCTTGGTATCGATTACTATCACAAAATTAACTATATTTATCTAAATCTCTAGAAATTGGCCTCTTGTACTAGCTTAGATCCCTTCGAGACTAGTCTATCTATTTATAAAATCTCAATTTATCAAAACCAAGAGACATTGTTACCTTATGGTTCTTGTTAGTTAATTGGTATTTTTATTTGATAAAACTTTTAAGAAATAACTATGAAACTCATCATTGCATTAACCTAAATTATAACCATTTTACTATTATTATTTTCTCATTTAACAAAGTATTTTGATAATTGAAAGAGGATTTGGCGAACCTCTCACATATCCAAGAAGTAGACTAGTCACCACATGATATACATGTGGGTTTGATTACCTGATCAAACATTACAAACAGACAAGTCTAAACATTATAATTTTTTTGAATTTTTCAAGAATTTATCATTGGAATCCAATGATCTAATTGTTGGTGAAATTGCGATCTTCCATCAAGCACATAAATAAGCAAACTCAAGACACCCTTCATGAGGGGAGAGATTTGAGCATCCACACATGCACTTGGTTAGTCCAACACACAACACAGATGAGTAGAAATGAGAAAATGAAGCTAAAGAGACAGGGCGAGGAAATCCGATTAGGAAGCAGTGCAAGAGCATCTCGGTTCAAATCCAAGAGACCATATTTTTCTAGGAAGATCTCATCAATCATGTCTTCATTGTTCAAATTCAAGTTTTGAATGTGTAAATGGATCCAACGCCTTGAAAAACCCTTAATCCACCTCGATTATACAATCTTAACAACTTATATATGAAATTCCATCAATTCTTTTAAAATTTTAAACGGTTTTTAGACAAAACTGATAAAAGAAACTCAATAAAAAAAAGGTTAAAAAATCTAATATTTAAATTACACTATTACAAACATTAAGGATAAATCCATGAATCCAACCCTTCTTAAAGAGTTACTTGCCTACTCATGTTTTTGGTCTATTAAATTTGAGCATAAATATTTGAACTAAAATCTTTAACATTAGTAATAGCCATATTAATTAATATTTAGATTACACTATTACAAACATTAAGGATAAATCCATGAACCCAACCCTTCTTAAAGAGTTACTTGCCTACTCATGTTTTTGGTCTATTAAATTTGGGCATAAATATTTGAACTAAAATCTTTAACATTACTATTAGTCATATTAATTTGGCTAGACTTTTGTATTCAATAAAATAAATACAACCGTGTTTCAAACTCTTTTCCCCGAAGCTCCGCATATGATATGTTTAGATTATGACAATGGCCTTACACGATCACGACGACCATCTCTCATATGATATGTACTTGATAGGGTTAGGATATAGAAATTCAAATAATCTTAAATGATTCAAGTAACAAGCTTCGATTATAACTTTTGCATTACAAAATTGATTGTTTCACAACCAAGTATCAAAGAGGTTGTAATGTGCATGTGTTTGCAATGACATTAGTAATGGAAAAACATTCAATAAAAAATTAAATAATATAAATTTAGAAAAAGTAGAAAGGTTTTTTAAAATATATTTATTAATTATATTAATAAAATAATAAAAGATAAAAAATGAAATCTACATTTAAATAAAAAGAGAAAATTTCTAACTTTAAATTTAAACCAATAATGAAAGTGTTACGAACCTTGTTACATAAAAGTGGTTTACAAGTATTGAAATGTGACACTATAAAGTTTCATAGTTACAACATTATTACAAAATCATGAGTTTACTAACAAAATAACTTATGTTTAATACCTATTTTTTTTTACCTACACAATAGCTCAACAATCTCATGATTTTTCGGCAATAGAGAATCCAACCTTCGTCAGAAATCAAAGTCTAGCAGGCAAATATTGGAGCCCAACTCCTCTTCTCTCGCAGTTATATCATCCCACTCTCGTCAGGGCTATACCAGAGCATACCGATGAGGCTCTAGCGTCCTTGTTGTTTCCTCTTCTCGTCAATGTGGGAAAGAACGCTTAGTCTCTCGGGTGCAGCAGGAGGCATGTAATGCGATAACCAAGCAACACTCCACAATGCTTCCAACAGAATCTAGACGGAGTCAAAGCTAAGGTCAGTTTGGAGAGGGATATGACGATGGACTCAGAGGTTGTAGAGACCACGATTCATCGGATTCTGGACGGGGGAACTACTCGAAGACATTGGTGCTCATGCTAGTTTTGGAATTCGATCATATCTTGTTTGGATTGTTGTTAGTGTCTCCCTTACCGAAGCTTCCACATTGATTCACTCCTTTATGTCAATTCCCTTGGTCCTCATGATATTTGAGTTTTGTCTAACTTCTTAGGTTGTTGAAGCTCAATCTTCGTTCAACTTCCATGTCTATCAATACTCACTTTACTTTGTGTCACATGTTACCTCCTAGGTTCTCACTTGGTGTAAAAATACCCTAAACACAAGTTGTGAAACCTTAAGGGAAACTTAGACAAACTACCCAATGTCACCTCGATAGTCTTGTCATTCTCTCTTTAGGCTAGATAAGGTTCTAGTCAAGGGGGCAATCCCTAAGTACACTAATCTCAAAATGTCCTAGTGTTGAGAGGCAAATGAGCTTAGACTTGTATCTGATCTAGGGTTTTAAATTAACAATTAAATTCATATATAACCCATATTTAAATATCTTTTTTCAGGATTTAAAAAACAACAATAAAACAAGGCTACATTTAGCAAATCAAACTAGGTTTTAGCACTAAAAATCAAAGATTTTCTTTTAGAATTAACAAGTTAAATTTTAGATGATTATTTGAGGCTCAAATGACTTGAAATACAATATGTTTTTAGGGTTTTATTTGATGAAATTTCAGATTGCTTAGAACAAAAAATAACGAGTGAATGTTTTGTATTTTTTGGTGGGCTGGGAGGGAAAACTAGTGCCTTGATTTGTTTGGGATTATGAATTCAAGTTAGCCTCTTTAGAGGGATATTCTTATGAAATATTAGGGGTTGTTGACAACCAAGTTCGTCTAACAACAACATGTTAGATTATGAGCTTGATTTCTTATGCAGATTAATTCTTTTATTTTTTTCAACACTTTGATTCCAGCTTAATACACTTCAACAATGCCAAACCATAATTGAATAACAATAACTATGTAGATAAGTAAGCATGCACATCAACAACACATATACCTTGAGGAAACCCTGTACAGGGAGAAAAACCCCAACAAGCGATATTCCTTTATTGCATTAATAATGTAAGATCACTTACAAATATCCACCATGAATGCTATGCTCTTAAAGAGCTTTCCAAGATGACTCTGACCTGACAAATACCTAAGAGACCTTGCTGAAATACATCTCTGATATGTTGCCTCTATTGTTGATATACAACACTGATATGCGGTTGATATACGCCTCTGATTTGTCGCCTCTATTGCTGATATACAACACTGGTATGCTGCTTTGGTATGCTGCCTCTTTTTCACTGATATGCTCCTCTATTGCTTCTCCCTTAACCTGCATATCAAAACTGTGTTGAAGAGAGGGGTCGACCTCTGCTTATATAGGCTGAAGAGGAGAAGAGGAGAGGCTCGAAATAATAACTTGTTTGCATGCTTCAATCATAACTCAGCTTCATACTTTAGTTCAAACTTAGAACTAGACTTGAGACTGGTATACTCTAGTTCGAAAATAGAACTAGACTTCAGACTTCAGTTGCAACTCAACATTACACTTTAGTTCGAAAATAGAACTAGACTTAAGACTCCAGTTGCAACTCAACATTACACTTTAGTTCGAAAATAGAACTAGACTTAAGACTTCAGTTACAACTCAACATTAAACTTTAGTTCAAAAATAGAACTAGACTTAAGACTTCAGTTACAACTAAACATTACACTTTAGTTCTAAAATAGAACTAGACTTGAGACTTCAGTTACAACTCGACTCTTTACAAGGCAATTCAAAATTTTCTTCATGGTGGATAATGTTACACGTGCCAACGCACTAGATCAATACATTTATATCATTTGCAATATTAGGAATATTGTTTGTTTATAGCTCATATGAATTTTATATTCAACCTAAATTTTTCTAGATGCCTTGACTTTTTCTCATGGCTCACAAGGTTTGACTAGGCTCACAGAGATTGTACGTTCCCCCTGACTTTTGCACTACTCTGTCTATGCTCACAGAGTTTGTATGTTCCCCCTGACTTTTGCACTACACTGTCTATGCTCACATAGGTTGTACGTTCCCCCTGACTTTTGCATTACACTCGCATAGCATCTCGTTCGTCCTGACTTTTGGTTTGACTCACAGAGGTTGTACGTTTCCCCTGGCTTTTGTCAATACCTCACAAGACTGGTTGATTCTCCAAATCTCCTTGGATAGCCTCAGAGTGGCCCATATGGCCTCTCATTGGAGAATGTCTGTCGATTCTTCCAAATTTAACACTCCCTCTCAACGAGGGAGTCATTCTCAACCACACCAAGCTTGCCTCTCAGCTGCACAAACTGTCTTGAGGTTAGAGGCTTAGTCAGGATATCAACTACCTGCTCGCTCATGGCTATGTACTGTAACTTTACAGTTTTTCTCTGGACCAAGTCTCAGATTTAGTGGTACCTCATGTCAATATGTTTTGACCTGTCATGAAATACTAGGTTCTCTGTCAATTTTATGCAACTTTGATTATCACAGTGAACCACGGTCGTCTCGAGCTTGTCACCAAACAATCCAGAAACCAATTTTCTGAGCCATACTGCTTCCTTGCTAGCATCACTTGCTGCAATGTACTCAACCTCTCTTGTACTCTGTGCAATGGATCCTTGCTTCTGGCTTGACCAAGAGATCATAGTAGATCCTAAACTAAAGCAGTAACCGGAAGTACTCTTTCGATCCACTGGGCTTTCTGCCCAGTCAACATCTGCATACCCATGCAGAAATAAACCACCATTGGATGTATGTCTCAGACCATAAGTAATGGTCCCTCTAAGATATCTCAAGATGTTCTTTGCTTCCAACCAGTGTCTCTGTCTCGGTTAAGTCATGAACTACTCATTGCAATCACTTCATAGCATATATCTCGCCTAGTGTGGATCATGTACATCAATGATCCAATCAGCTGCCTATACATGGTGGGATCCACCAAATCTGAACCTGTATCATAATCATGCAGCTTCCTCAGGTTGGTAATCATCGGAGTAGACATGGATTTGCAATCCATCATACCAAACCTCTTTAATACATCCATTGTGTATTTTCCTTGTGCTAGAAATATCTCACCCTGTCTTTTCCATACTTCCAATCCTAGGAAGTAATGCATCAAGCCTAAGTCTTTTATTTTGAATTCCGAGGTTAGCTCCCTCTTACACCAGGCTATTAGCCCTTCATCTCATGTTAGAAATAGATCATCAACATACATGATTAGTATAACAGGTTGGTTACCTCTTACCTTGAAGTACATATTTGCATCAACATCACTTTTCTGAAAGCCCAGGCTTTTAAGAAAGCCATCAATCCTGTCATACCAATCTCTGGGAGCCTGTTTAAGACCATACACAACCTTCCTTAGCTTGCATACATGAGTGCCTTTGTTATGCAGTACAAAACCATTTGGTTGTTCCACAAAGACCTCCTGTTCAATCTTTCCATTCAAGAATCTTGTTTTTACATCCATCTGATGTAGCTTCCAACCAAGAATGGGAGCTAAATCAATAATAGTTCGAATGGAGGTATACCTGGTTACAGGGGCAAAAGCCTCTTCGTAGTCAATTCCTTCTTTCTAAGTGAAGCCTTTGGCTACAAATCTTGCTTTGAACTTTTCCACACTTCCATCAACTGCATGTTTGATCTTATAGATCCATTTGGAAGAAACCATTGATTTGTCTTTTGGCCTCGACACAATGTCCCAAACATTGTTCTTTATAATAGACTTGCATTCCTCAAGCATGACATCCTTCCATACTTGTAATTTATTCGCTTCTTCAAATGAAGAAGGTTCTACATCACTAATGTTGCTCATCAGTGCAACATAGCCTCCAAACCTATGAGGCCTCTTCCTTTCCCTGAAAGTTCCTTTGGGAGCAACTATCCTTTCTGCTTCTTGCACTATTTATTTAAGCCACCTTGGCTTCCTTTTGGCTGGAGGTTCTTCAAGAGTTATTTCTAACACTTCAGTAGGTTCTAGGGGCTCATTACTTGGCCCTTCACGAGGTTCCTCCCTTTGATCATTTGACTCTTCATTTTCAAAAGAGGGTGAAGCTGGCTGAACTACTTCTGATTCCTGTTGAAGTTCTCTAGATTTCTTAAGTGCAACTTCCTCATGGAAAGTCACATCTATGCTTACCTCTATTTGCCTCTGACCTGGTACATAAATCATGTAAGCCTTGGAGTTCTCACTGTACCCCACAAAAACACCTTTCTTGCTCGAGGGTTCCATCTTTGTCCTCTTTTCCTTAGGGACATGAATATACACATGACACCCAAATATCCTTAGATGCCCTACTTCAGGTTTGATCCCTGAGAATATCTCTTCAGGAGTCTTGTCCTTCTAGATAGCATGTGGACACCTGTTCTGAATATACACGACAATGGAGGTAGCTTGTGCCCATAAAAAAAATGATAGATCATGGTCAAACATCATTGCTTTCACTGCCTCACAAATATTCATGTTTTTCCTCTCAACAACACCATTTTGCTAAGGGTCATATGACACTGTCAACAGTCTCTTGATTCCCGCTGACTTGCAAAAATCCTCAAACTGAAGAGATTCAAACTCTCCTCCATTGTTTGTTCTAAGGATTCTGATTTGTTTCCCTGCCTGCTTTTCAATACAAGATTTATACTCTTTGAATTTATCAAATGTGTCACTTTTAGCTTTAAGAAAATATATCCAATATTTTCTTGAGTAATCATCAATAAAAATGACATAATACAAACAACCACTGAGTGAGGGAGATGACATGGGACCACATACATCAGAATGAACCAGATCTAAGATGCCCTGAGCTCTATTGTCACTACTAGGAAATTCTTTCTTTATATTTTTAGCTAGCATGCATCCCTTACAAATTTCATTTTTACTAAGAGAAATAGAGGGCATGACACATACCATGTTCTGTAGATCTGGAAGAGCTTTGTAATGAAGATGTCCAAGTCTCCTGTGCCACAACTCATTGCAGCTAGTCACATCATGAGCCAATGCCTGAACTGACTGTCCTGACACAACGTACAATCCTCCACTGCGAGTTCCAATGGATTCTGCTGTACTTAAGTGGCTACCTTTAGCCCATAGTAGTGCCTTCCTGTCCTTGAAGATCACCCAATATCCCTTGTCCTCAAGGGTTGCAACTGATAATAGATTCTTCTTGAGCCCTGGAACATATAAAACTTCATCAACATGAAGTCTAGCCCCAGATTCCAATCTAAAGGAGATAGAGCCTACTCCCTCTATCTTGTAACATTTGTCATCCCCAAGCTCAACATTCTCTGCAAAAGATTTTGTCTCGAAATCTGAGAGTATCTACTTGTACCCTGCCATGTGCTTTGATGCACCACTATCTACTAACCAAGTTTTCGACCCTGTGAAAACTGAACTGGATAAAGCAGAAACCAAGTCATATTCTTTTCTATTTTCTTTTTCATTAGAAGGACTTTTTTGATTTCTTTTGGATTCATCATCCTCAGCAGTTGAGGCATGATGTTTCCCTTTCCTTGGATATTTCTTTCTAAACCAACAATCTTTAGCAAAATGACCCAACTTATTACAACTAAAGCATTTAATCTTAGATGTATCAATATTCTTTCCTTTGAATGTACCTTTGGTGTTTGGATTCCTCTGAGAGCCTTTCTGGAAAGTGCCTTTCTTCTTTCCCTTGAATCTTGATGCTAAAGATGAGTTCTCTTCTTTCGTTGGCTCACTCCTGGTAGCTGTGTGACTCTCCTCCTGGAGGCAATCATGCCATAACCTCTCAAACATGGGCTTAATCTCTCTCCCACTTAAATTGGATAATAAGGTCTCCCATGAAGAAGGAAGCCCGTAAAAAATGGCTTGCACTAAATCATCATCGTCCACTGTCACCCCTGTGACCAAAAGCTGATCTTTGATCTGGGCTATCCTGGAACAAAAAGATACCATTGATTTACCTTTCTCCATATTCAAATACTTAAGATTGTGATTAAGTGTCCTGTTTCGACTTGGAGCATGTTTCTCATATAGATTCACCAAGGTATCCATACAGTCCTTTGTAGTCATTAACGAAGTCATTGCAGGCATTATATTGTCTTTGACTGAGTCAAAGATGATTCACTTGGACTTTGCTTGACTCTTCCTGAAGGCCGCTCTTCCTGCATTATTCATGGGTTCGTCCACCACTGTGGTCACATACTGCTCAAGATCATGCTCCTACAAGATATTTGTTATCCAGAGCTTCCACACATTGAAGTTGGTAGCTCCTTCGAGCCTATCCTCGGCCCTGACTGAAATGGAGGATGCCATGGACTTCACACTGGAAACTTAATCAAGATAGCTTGGATCTATGTGTACCTACTGCTGCACTTCAACACATTTAACACACCCTAAGCTCTGATACCATGTTAGATTATGAGATTGATTTCTTATGCGGATTAATTCTTTTATTTTCTTCAACACTTTGATTCTAGCTTAATACACTTCAACAATGCCAAACCATGACTGAATAGAAATAACAATGTAGATAAGTAAGCATGCACATCAAAAACATATATACCTTGGGGAAACCCTGTATAGGGAGAAAAACCCCAACAAACGATATTCCTTTATTGGATTAATGATGTGAGATCACTTAGAAATATCCACCATGAATGTTATGCTCTTAAAGAGCTTGCTAAGATGATTCTGACCTGACAAATACCTAATATACCTTGCTGAAATACACCTCTGATATGCTGCCTCTATTGTTGATATACAACACTGATATGCTGTTGATATATGCCTCTGATATGTAGCCTCTATTGCTGATATACAACACTGATATGCTGCCTCTTTATCACTGATATGCTCCTCTATTGCTTCTCCCTTAACCTGCATATTAAAACTGTGTTGAGGAGAGGGTTCAACCTCTACTTATATAGGGTGAAGAGGAGAAGAGGAGAGGCTCAAAATAGTAACTTGTTTGCATGCTTCAATCATAAGTCAGCTTCATACTTTAGTTCGAACTTATAACTATACTTGAGACTGGTATAATCTAGTTCAAAAATAGAACTAGACTTGAGACTTCAGTTGCAACTCAACATTACACTTTAGTTCGAAAATAGAACTAGACTTAAGACTTCAATTGCAACTCAACATTACACTTTAGTTCGAAAATAGAACTAGACTTAAGACTTCAGTTACAACTCAACATTACACTTTAGTTCTAAAATAGAACTAGACTTAAGACTTCAGTTACAACTCAACATTACACTTTAGTTCTAAAATAGAACTAGACTTAAGACTTCAGTTACAACTCAACATTACACTTTAGTTCTAAAATAGAACTAGACTTAAGACTTCAGTTACAACTCAACATTACACTTTAGTTCTAAAATAGAACTAGACTTGAGACTTCAGTTACAACTCAAATCTTTACAAGGAAATTTAGAATTCTCTTCATGGTGGATAATGTTACACATGCCAATGCACTAGATCAATACATTTATATCATCTACAATATTAGGAATATCGTTTGTTTCTAGCTCATAAGAATTTTATATTCAACCTAACTTTTGCTAGATGCCTTGACTTTTGCTCATGGCTCACAAGGTTTGACTAGGCTCACAGAGGCTGTACGTTCCCCCTGACTTTTTCACTAGTTTGTCTATGCTCATAGAGGTTGTACGTTCCCCCTGACTTCTAGATTGTCTATGCTCACAGAGGTTGTACGCCCCCCTCGACTTTTTCATTATACTCACATAGCATCTCGTTCGTCTTGAATTTTGGTTTGACTCACATAGGTTTTACGTTCCCTCTGGATTTTGTCAATACCTTACAAGATTGGTTGATTCTCCAAATCTCCCTGGCTAGCCTCAAGGTGGCCCATATGGCCTGTCATTGGAGAATGACTGTCGATGCTGCCAAATTTAACACAACAACCCTAATTTGGTAACCAAATATCACAAATTTCAAGGAGTAAATGGTCTAGGGAAAGATCCACTTTCAAGACAACACAACGGTGGGTCTTTCCCAAAGATTTGCACACATGCAATAACTCTACTGATGTCAAAAGCATAAATTTTTCCTCTTTAAAACAAAAGAAACAAAAAGGTTAAGGAGTAGGGTCTATCACACATAACCCTTTCCAATGTAGCAAGCTCCTCTATGGCCTTTGAGTCAACGATGACATCCACAAATCTACAACATTAGCTTCCAATAATGCACCAAGAAAAAAATTCCTCACATTTTACAAAGAAGCATCATCATTTCCACACAAACCCGAATAAGAGATAAGAATGCTTTTATTCCAAAATATTGAGAGCACTTCCAACAACCTATCACAAATGGGGGATATTCTTATTTATAGAGTTCTATCTCAACGAATTCGTCAATAAAATAACAATATATCCATAACTAACCCTAGATCTTTGCTAAAAAGACTAACATCCTCTAACTAACTTAAGAGGACAAGTCAACAACAATATTTTATGGTGGGATAATGCCACATGTACAATCTCAATAGAATATATGGTCCACGAAGGTGGATTCCCTTCTCAAAATAGTACAATAGGTGTGGTCAAACCATGACAAATACCCTCCTGAAAGAGGTCGACCCAACAATATGTAACAATATGCCAAGAACAGATCCAATAGATCCCACACATGTGGATCCATGCTAAGAAAGGAGGCCACCCCCTCAAAATGATGCAACATGGCCTCAAAAGGTGTCAAACACATGAAAGTAGGAAAATGTGGCCTAAGTGCATGTATCTCAGTCAATGGTCCAAAAAGAAGCATGTCGATACCATAAAACATGAGAGAAATATGGCATGTGTGGCTGGAATGATGTGGAGGACTCTCTTCACAACACCTAATGCAAGTGTCACAGTGCCCTAGGCACAAACACACCACCCGATGATGGATTCCCCTTAAAAGTGATGAGTCATGCCTCTAAATATGTGACATTAGGTGGTGAATGCCCCTTCCTAAGTTTAACCATGGTGTGGACATCATTAACCTTAATTACATGTGAAAACCCTAAAGACAAGATGCATTTCTTAGGACTCTAAGTTAGGTGTAAGTGATGCGATGAATGTGGTGCAAGGGAGAAAGTGTTTCCATGAGTTGACCCTCATAGTCACATAGGATGAGTGTAGAGGTATTTCCCTTAGACTTCAAGAGCTAAGGGTAATTTTGTTCCATATGTGTTCCTTTAGAGGGAGTGCTTGGCATCGAGTTACCAATCTTTGAGCCTCTTTTTCTTACTACCCCCTTTTCAACTTTTTATTTTGTTTGATCTAAAATCTCTTCTTTCCTTTTTGTTTTCTTTTTTGCATGGGACTTAGGAAAATTGGGCTTTATTGCAAGGTGGCATGGTTCCTGCATATAATATAACTTTTGGCTACTTCAACCTCAATCATTTTTAGCTCTTTTTAACTTTATCTAGGACTTTTCATACTTGGGATTTTCTTCTTTAATTTGGACCTTGCGACATGACATATGACAAGTTAAAGATGAAAAGGGGAATATTGAATATTCATGAAAATGGTGAGGGGGTGATGGGGTGTGATAAATAGCTAGGGAAAATGACATGAAACACCAACCTAGGTTGTTAGTCATACAACTTGACTCAAAAGGTGACACACTTATCTAGAGTAAAATTATGAAGCCACCATGGTATAACCATGTAAAAAACAACAATTTAGAGTGTTATGATCCATTACCATATTACATAAGTTATCACCATGGTCATGAACCATATAGAAATAAATATCATCATATGTTATCAAGAGCATAAGATATAACAACCTCCCATACATCAAGCATCACCACATGATCACAATAGACAACTGAAGCATTGGTGCACTCTCATCATGGGCGCAAAATCATCGTCCATCATCCAAAGGCCAAGGTCAACTGAGACATGTACAAAATTTCTATTGTCATGCTAACATCCATCATGGAACCATCAAAGCTAGGGCATATCCATTCTGTAAAGAGAGACCATCATGCAACAAAATCTGTAGCAAATCTCCTCCATCATGTGCTCGAAATGATAAGTCTGAAGTGCTCATATTAGGTGCGAATTGGAAAATCATGCCATTTACTAAGAGCCTAGAAATATGATCACAATCTCCTCATGCTATATGAGAGGTAACAACTAGCTCCAACATGGGGAAATGTGCTCTTTGAAGAAGAGTACATGAGAACTCTAGAATCTCGATCAAACATGCTACAATCTCAACATCGTGAAGATTAAATCCACACAATAGGGAAAGACTCACCCTGGTCCATCAAAAATCATATTTGAAGCAAATGCACAATGCATAAAAATCTAACACATGAAACAAAAAACTACTCTAAAACAAAACATGAGCCAAAGTATCAAAATAATGCATGAAAAAAAAACTACTTTAAACTATTTCTCAAAGAAGCTTATTCAGTCCTATTCCTAAGGGACTAATGTGGCACTAATTTCCAACAATGTAGTAGTACTTCAGATTTTGTTGTTTCATGGGAAATGGAAGCATTTCTCCATATCGTTGTTTCATGGGAAATGGAAGCATTTCTCCATATCGTTGTTTCATGGGAAATGGAAGCATTTCTCCATATAGATGACTAAGGCAAAAATAATTTGTGAGTGCCGCATCTTCAATCCTATAAGGTCCAAGCCATAACACATCAAATTTTCTGTGCTTTCCAGGATTTCCGCTCCTTTTATCCCACATCAAGACCAAGTCTCCTTTCTGAAAATCCATTTGACAAGACTTTTTATTGAATATCCCCTTAATTTTTCCTTGGTTTTGGACAAGGTTATCAAATGCCTTCAAATGATTTTCATCCAACTCTACAAGTCGATTCACCCTTCCCTAAATTGCTTCCTTATCAATGAGGAAATTCTGCAACAAACAATATATTGGGATATTTAAATGGACTGGGAATGTGACTTCCATCCCACATTGATATAGGTGGACATTGGTGGCCACCCACCTCTTCCACTGACTCAACAATGTTCTCCATATTGGTAGTTTTTTATCTACATTTTTTCAGGTCCTAAACTTTCGGGGTTGTTTTGAGGCCTTAAACAATGTTTTTTGGCTATTTCGGGGCTTGATATTTCCTTGGGATTCCTAGGCCTACCAAAAAATTTACTTCTCATTTAGATATTTCCAATGAGCTATTGAGTGTCCAAAATGGATATTGTATGAAAAATTTGCGCTCCTTGGAAGTTGACGTATCAACTAGCCACCTTGAGGCCTACAATCCTTTTCACACTTTGTCTCCTAGGGTTAGGGTTTTATGTATTTAGTTTTTTTTCCTATTAGGGTTTAGTACTTATGTTAAAAGGCCATGTTGGCCTCTTATAATGTTCTCTTGTGAATGAGGGTAGCTTATACCTCTCTCTTTAGAGATAAGCTACCACCATTCTAACTAGTTTGTATTGCTTTGCATTTCACAATCTTTTCCTATTTCATTTATTAATAGAATTTGATTCTCACTATATTACTGTGCTCCCTACAATATTTATATGTGTGTGTTTCCATTCATATTCCTACATTTCATTTAATTGTCTATACAATCTAGATCAATGGTATTAGAGCAATCTTCTCTTTGTTGTTTGTCAGTTCATGTCCCTAATGAGGTTAGGGTATAGATAGTTGGGTCTCGAACTAATTTCACTTGGGGAAGACCACTCTCGTTGAGAGGCCTCACATGGAAAATGAAAAGAGAGATGACGAAGTAGGAGATCCTATCAAGTTTTTGCTTGAGCAAGCCCTCGCATGACAAAGGAATGAGATGATGGAAAAATTTTCCTAGATCCTTCAACGACTGCCAATGGTGGTCGACATACCTTGAAAAAAAAACCATTTTGGAGGTGCAAGAAAATTCAAGGTATAAGTTAAATTTGACATCCTTTTTCTAAAGGAAAGACAAATGCAAATGCTTTGGATAAATTGTTAAGTTTATTAGAGGGTTATTACTCTATTAAAAAAATTGTACATTGAAAATATCACTATTTGAAATCGTGACGACCAATACACTAGATGGACAACTCTACGTCATGAGAGAGATTAGATGGTTTCAGGGTACACCAATATATTCCATACCTTGTGCTCAAATCTCGATATTGGAGACTCATAGAGACACCTGGTTTTGAAGTACTATAGTGGACTACACAAGTACATCCAAATAGAGATGGATTTATTGGACATCTCCTCACTGGGAGCTGCTTATCGATATGTTGTTAAAATCGAGCAGTGATTTAATGATCCATAAGATCTAACTTTTAGTGCTTTTAAAAGACATACGAATGCTCAGCATGTATACGAAACATTTTACATGTAATTATCTACTGTAATATGAAGATGTGATACTGAAACATCATGAAGATAACAACAAAATGAAAACACGAACATAATGAAAAACACAACAGGAAAGAGAGTCACAAATGCTGAATTTGTTAACGGAGTTCACCCCCTTCACTGGGCTACGTCTCTGGGTCCCTCTCCAATGGGTACCGATCCAATTAAATCTTCGAAAATGGTACAATTGATTACAGAAACATCTCCAGCAGATTATGAAACAGGAATACTGTGCAACATCCTCAAAACTACAAGTTCTGGAAATTACAAAGCTTTCAACAGTTGGAAAACTACTACAGAACGTAGTTGACTCTATAATGCAACAACATAAAATGTTTCCAAAAACTCCTCCATGCGTACTGGCTGAACAATGGTTATATAGCACACAACTCCATATGGATTCTGTTCCTAGTGCATTAGTTCACTGCGAAAAGCCTGTCAAACAACAGAAAAATGCTGGGACGTGGTTGAAACCCCTCGAAATGTGGCCATAATCCCGTGCTGGTTCGACTCATCTGCTGGTTCGACTCATCTGCTTTATGTTCCACGAATCTATGCCACAGAATGGACATAATCCTCGGGCTGTTCCAACAAATCGCTTTAAACTATGCACCAAACATTGCAACGGATATGCTACCCGTCAGTTGACTGCGCGACTGCCAGGACTGAGCCGACTAACCGTGAGATGTTACCATTTACCCGTCAAATGGMATATGCCTTGATTATGTACCATTTCTTAACTGCCAACGATTGATGTTGCAACATTGYGTGGGCTTGGCTCATAAACGATATCCATCGACCTGTGCACAAAGYGTAGMATATATGTATCGCATATATGTGAYCATTGCAACTCGTTGGTTCCATAGACTTCTGTTAAAATATGACATATATATATATGACGAAGCTTAGTCATAAGTTAAGTCATAGGGCAAGTAACATATGCTATAACTTTTGCTAAAGACTATAATGCTCTATCCCCTTTTCCAAGGTGGCAAAGTCTTGATACCAAACCTGGCTGCCCTTGTACCATTTTTTTCTTTATCTTGGATCGGTGTTACCTTGAAGACGAATGACCCCCTGGATCATTTAAGTAGAGGAATATGCGAGAGTTTGGTTCTACAAATCCATAGTAACAAAAGTGTGGTAAAGGTGGCCCCAACTCACAAAATAAAGGATAGAGAAAGTATAACCAACCTCAAGACAACCAATCCAAGCCATGGACAAAGAAGGGTAATGGGAATTCGAAGAAGGACATTGGAAAGTTTTGTGAGTTCCACTAAATCCCTTGGCACACACTAATGAATGCCACTCGAAACAATAATTGTTGGTCGAGTTGAATGAAAAAGAATTGGACTCTGGCTCATACTCGGATTCAGAGTAGGATAAGGGAAAGTAAATCATTGATGCATAACCCAATGCTACCATTGCAACTGTAAAGATCCAACCAAAAGAGTCAGAGGAGCCTAAGCAGGGGGAATACCTCTTCCATTCATAGACGAGGGTGAAAGGGACTCCACTATATTTCATTATTGATAGTGGTATCGAAAAGAACCTAATCTCAACTGAGATCATCGAGATATTGAAGTTTTCGACAATGCTACACCCTCAACCATACACCATCAATTGGTTGAGCTAAGGAAAATACCTCCACTTCAACCAACAATGTTTCCTATCCTATGTCATCAATCCCTTCAAAGATGCAATACCGTGTCATGTCACCCCACTTGAAGTTTGTGATGTTATTTTAGGACAATCCTATATGTGGAAACATCATGTTGTTTATGAGTCTAGGCCATGTAGTGCCATTGTTATGTTGGGAGGCTATCTCTACACGGTACTAACAATAATCCTGACTACTGTAGTTTTCGACCACTACCTCAACACGAGGCATATCTACATAGTAGAAGTAGGTGGACACAATTGTAGAGGAATACATAGATATCTTAGCTTCACCTGCGGGGGTGCCTCTACATTGTCAGGTCAAACATTCAATTGAATTGATACCTGGATCTCCTTTACCTAATGGACCGATATACATATGCTCTCTTCTGGATAATGATGAAATACAATGTCAAATTCATGAGCTTGTCCAAAAGGGCCACATTCGACCAGGCTCCTCATCTTGTGGAAGATCAATTGTATTGGTGCAAAAGAAGGACAAGACATGGCAAATCTATATTGATTACAACACCCTAAACAAAATCACCATTAATAACTGATACTTAATCCCTTTGATTGAATATCTTCTTGATTAACTTAAGGATCCCAAGTTATTTAATGAAATTGATCTAAATTCAGTCCACTGCCAGGTCTCGATTGAACAAACTAATGTATGGAAGACCGCCTTAGAGTCTAAGGAAGGCCTTTTTGAGTGGTTGACAATGCCTTTTGGCTTGACTAATTATCCGACAACATTCACGAGGATGGTGGATGATATATTCTGATCGTTCACAAAATATTTTGTGGTCATATACTTAGATGACATCCTCATCTTCAACAAAACTTCAGAAGTACATTTGCAACACATTTAGCATATCCTAAGAACTCTGCAGAAACACAAGTTATATGCTAGTTTGGAGAAATGCTCGTTTGACATGTGGAGAATTTAGTATCTAGGATACATCATAGATGAATATGGGATGCATGTGGACCTAGTTAAGATCAAAGTCATTCATGATTTTCCATCCTCAAAGACTCTAAAAAGGCTTCACAACTTCTTGGGCCTTGAAAAATTCTAGCGTAGGTTCATGTTAGGGTTATCTCATATCACTTAGTGCTTAATCCAAGTGACCAAGGTTGGAGATAAAAGCATTTTTTCTTAGTTTGATCCAAAACAAAAAGCATTCAAGGATATGAAACACCACCTCTACTTGGCCCTAGTCCTCACTCTCCTAGAACCGCAACAACATTTCAATATTGAGATAGATACCTCTAACTATGCTATCGGTGTAGTTCTCACTCAACATGGAAATCTAATGGCCTATCATAGTGAGACACTCTATGATATTGTTTGCAAGTATCCCACATATGAAAATGAAATGTACTCGATTGTGCAGGCATGCTGATAGTGGAAGCATTATAATCTTGGACAGGAAATGACCATCCACATTGATCACAAGCCTCTGTAATTCATGTAGACACTGGGAAATATACATAATGACCGCCATTATAAGTGGTCCATGTACTTGCAACGATTTCGATTGAACATTAAGTACAAGAAGGGAAACAAAAACCATGCTGCAGACAACCTCAATCAACCCCGAATCGTAGCACTGACCATAGTTTTTAACTCTTATGGGCATGAGACGTCTAGGTGGCCCCAATTGTATGACATCAACCTTGGCTTTGCTACTACATATCAAACACTAGGTACGGGTAAACACGTTCCAAAATTTCATTTGGGCCATATTTGTGTTCCTTCAAGTGACCATGCAAAACTAATTTGAGAGGCACATTATAGTCAAGTGGCAGGGCACTCTAGTGTGAAGAAGACAATAACAATACTTTAGAAGTATTTCTACTAGCCAAAACTCTGATAGGATGTTAGAAGGTATATCAGATCATGTACTTCATGTGCCATTGCTAAACCCGCCATTAAGAAGCATGGGTTGTACACTCCTCTACCTATCCTGAACAAGCCCTGGGAGTTAGTCTCCATGGATTACATGTTAGGTTTTCCCTCCACCAAGTATGGTAACGATTTTTTCTTTGTGGTTGTTGATCAATTGTCTAGGATGGTCATTTTGACACCATGTAAGAGCCAAAGCCACTGTTAAGCTCTTCTTTGAGTGTGTTTGGGTTCATTTAGGACTACCATGGACCATTATTTTAGATAGGGATAGTAGGCTCCTCAAGACCTTTTGGTCCATCCTGTTTATATTTTGATGTAGTTCTACGAAATATATTCTTTTGTATTTGTATTGGTCAAACCTTGAGAAGGTTATTGTAATCTTATTGTATAAATCGACTCAAAAGAAATTATTATTTTATTGTTATCCTTATTGTAAAAGTCAAAATGGCCCCTCTTAGGGTTGTGTCTTTTCGGGAGTCAAGTTATGTGTATAAATATAGGTCGAGTTCCTCTCATTTGTATACACACACAACTCACCTTCTCTTGTGTATTTGGAACATAGAAAAGGAGGTCTAGTGCATGAGGTCATCGTTTCTTGGTCTTGGTTTATTTGTGGAGAGCTATAAACGTGACATTGCACTGGTTGAAGGAATCTATACTGAAGAATTGGTTGATGGGTTTTCTCCCCCACAAGGGTTTCCCATGATATATCTTGTGTTCTGTGATTGTCTATCTTTCAATGATCCCATTACATGCAATCATTAATGAATGTTAAATAAGATAATTGTAACTTCTAAAATTATTACATGGTATCAGAGCATGCCTGAATAGAAGATAGTTCATAGATTTGGAAGACAAAAGGAGTTATTTTTCTTGATAGGAGTGGTTACCAGACAAGACAAGACCACCAACAAGTGCGCCCTAGTGGAGCACATATTTTCCTTGGAGAAGATCTTCAGAATCCAAAATTTGTGATTTAGAGGCAGGATGACTACCAGAACCAAGATTGATGAGAAGCTGGAGGGAGTTGACAAATTCATATCTTGGAGGTACACAGTATCCCACCTCCTAGAAGAACACGATCTAGAGAATTTCACTAAAGAAGAGGTTTCAGAACTAGAGGGAGATGAGGCTAAAGCAAAACACAAGAAGGATATGGTCAAAGAAAAGAGAATTATTGCAAACTCCATTAAGTACCATCTTATTCATCACATATATTCATTATCCACTCCAAAATAAATGATGGATGCCTTAACCTGACTATTTGAAGGCAACAACATCAACCAAAGAATGACCTTGAGAACTCAGTTAAAGAACATGAGGATGCATAATTCAGAAACCATCCACTCTTACTTCTCAAGAGTGAACCAGATCAAGGAGAAGATAGAATCCATTGCTGATACATTGAATGGAGAAGAAATGGTGATGCCCACCTTGAATGGCCTCCCAAGGTCA
The DNA here is from genome assembly GCA_009831015.1 of Picea engelmannii. Taxonomy (NCBI): domain Eukaryota; kingdom Viridiplantae; phylum Streptophyta; class Pinopsida; order Pinales; family Pinaceae; genus Picea; species Picea engelmannii. Next base: position 179,636 of record ML786138.1, read on the forward strand.
TGTGATTTATTCAAGGGATATGCTCAAGAAGGAAGCTACCCAAGTTCAATAGGCTATGGGAAGAATGAAACCAAGAAGAATCAAGGAGGACAATAAGAGAAAAAAAAATGGCAGATGATGCTCAAGCCCTAGCCACCCACACCAGGAAAGGAAAGAGCAAGAAATAACCCTCATGACCCAAGAATTTTTAGAAGGGCCGAAGAAATAACCCAAATATTAGATGTTTCTGTTGTCAGAAAATGGGACACAATGATAGGAATTGTTCCCTCATTCAGAGACCAAGGGAAGAGAAAGGAGGTAAAAGACATCATATTCATACAACTGAAGATGATGAGCCACCCAAAAAGGTTGCAAAGGAAGATGAATCAAGTGATGAGGAGTATGTTCTTATCTCATCCCTTACAAGAACTGTCACTGATGGAAGTGACATTTGGCTGGTGGACAATGGTGCTTCCAAGCACATGACAGGTTATAAAGACTCCTTGTCTAACCTTACTCATAATGATTCATCACACAAGGTGAAATTGGGAGATGACTATCAATATCCGATCAAAGGACTAGGAGAAGCCTCTTACAAGTTAGACTTAGGAAAGCCAATGAAGATGAAGGAAGTTCTCTATGTTCTTGGATTGAAGAAGACCCTTCTCTCGATTTTAGCATTGGATGAGAAGGGTTACAGAGTTGGATTTGTTGATGGAAAAGTTCTTATGTGGCTTAGAGGGAAGACTTTTGATGATGCTGTGGTGATTGGAGTTCAAGAGGGAGGACTCTACAAATTGAAAGGGTGATCATATTCAACATTAATTCACGACACTCTGAATCCCAGTGAATTATGGCATAGGAGATTTTCTCACCTACATCACAAGGCCATACCGAGTGTGAGCAAGATGTTGACAGGATTACCAGAGATCCAAGCAAAACCAAATGGTGTGTACAAAGATTGCGCACAAGGAAAGAACGTGAAACACTCCTTTCCCAACAATGATAGTAGAGCTAAATGAGTATTGAACATCATGCATTCGAAACAAAGTTACAACTTAATG
>ML786138.1:181812-201485 GCA_009831015.1 Picea engelmannii
TTATATATATTCTTTAAATTTTGTATGAACGTGTTTTTATTTAAATTTAATTTTAAATTTTTTTTTTGGTAATTTTAAAGTATTTTTGTTAATTTTTTTAAAATTTTATATTAAAGTTTTTATTTTAGATTTTTTAATTTGGATTTTTTCATATGTGTTTTCAAATTTTTTGGTCATATTTTTTTTTAACCTTTTAATTTTTTTTTTCATTTTAATTTTATTTTTTATATATATTTTTAATTTTATATTTTTTTTCCTCTTTCATTTTTTTGTTTTTTTTAAGTTTTTAATTTATCCAAAAAAAAATATGTTTTTTTACTAAATATTTAAAATTAGTGTTATTTAAGTATAATTATTTTCTATGTATTAAAGTAAATGCAAAAAAATGTGTTAAAAATGATATTTTCCACTATATTTAAAAAGTATCGAACCTTAAAAAAATCTTAACATTGGATGAAGCATGGAAGCATGGACGTGTTTTTTTTTTTTTTTATCTAGGGGAATTGGTAACTACGATGGTATCTGGCTCGCATGACACCTGGCCTCCAGATAAGACGAGGTTTGAACTAGTGACATGCTTAGCAACACAAATGCATTAACAACACTTCCATTGGCCACTAGACCACACCCCTGCGCGCTAGCATGGAAACATGATTAAAATAACCATTGAATTAAAAAAAAATAGAAAATTTTGAAAATAGATGAAAAGACATTTTTTTTTTTTAATTTCTATTCTTTTTGTTTTCTTAGTTTTTTTTTTTAAGTTTTTAATTTATCAAAAAAAAAAGAATTATATTTTTTTGCTAAATATTTAAAATTAGTGTTATTTAACTACAATTATTTTCTATGTATTGAAGTAATGGTAAAAAATGTGTTAAAAATGATATTTTCCACTATATTTAAAAAGCATGGAACCATAAATTAATTAAGAACACATAATTATATGAAAAATCTTAATTTAAAAACAAATGGTGTACACCATTTTTAACATTGGATGAAGCATGAAAATATGATTAAAACCACCATTGAATAAAAAAAAAATTGAAAATAGGTGAAAAAACACACTTGAGAGAAAAAAATAAAAAAATTGAACAATTTGAAAATAGATGAAAAAACAAGCATTTAAAAAAAAGTGGAAACATTATGTATCATAAAATTTAAAATATCAAAAAACCACCTAAACAGGGAGGGGGGAGAGGGGTGCTACCAGTAGCACCATTTTTAAAAACATGGTAAAAAACATGGATGATTTTAAGGATAGAAATTTATTTTAAAATGTAGAAAACTTGGCCAATCTTACTAATCCTTCATATCCCAACTCTAAATGTTTGGCAATATTTTTGTAAAAATATTCAAATTTCTAAGGATTTTATATAGTTTGTATAAAATTTTGGCGATTTTTAAGGTAAAATAATTTTATCCTATATAATTTGGGCAAATCATTTTTAGAATGCCGAATATTTTTTTGGGAAAAACCATGGAAAATTAGTCCGTGAGCGAAATTTAGCCCCTAAAATCATCCTTGGTAAAAAACTTGACCCCCCCCAAAATGAGAACTTTGTAGAGTTCTCATTAAGTTAGTAACTATGTTTCGGATGTATGTGGACCGATGCCAGCAACTTCATTAAGTGAGTATGCATATTATGTGTCTTCTATTGATGATTACTCACGTAAAACTTGGATCTATTTGTTGAAGGAAAATAATTAAGTATTTGGAAAATTCAAAGAATTTAAGGCACTGGTAGAAAACCCGATGGAGCGGAAGATAAAGACCTTACAATCAGATAATGGAGGAGAATTTACTTCAGAGGAATTCAAAGAATATTGCAAGGAAGATGGGATTAAGAGAGAGCTTTCTTCTCCCTACAATCCTTAGCAGAATGGAGTAGCAGAAAGGAAGAATCAAACAATCATGGAAGTAGTGAAAGCTATGATCTATGATCAAGATCTACCTATGCACATGTGGGCAGAAGCAATGAAGACTGCGTTGTACATGCAGAACAAAAGTCCCCACAAATTACTTTAAAACAAGACACCAGAGGAGATGTTTTCAGGAGAGAATCTATAAGTCATCCATCTAAGGATATTTGGCTGCCTTGTAATTGTGCATGTCCCCAAGGAAAATATGACAAAATTGGATCCATCCAGAAAGAATGGCATATGTGTTGGATATAGTGACACATTAAAGGAATACATGATATATATTCCCGGTCATCGAAAAGTTGAGTTTAGACGAGATGCCACCTTCGATGAGAGTGCGACTTTCAACAAATCAAAACAAGACTGCCCAAAAGAGGCTCATGAGGAGGAGAATGAAGTTACTAGAATTCTAGAGGCAAAAGAAGTTGAACTAGAAGAAGTCATTCACGAGGATAATGACATGGAAGAACCTTAGAGGCCAACATAGATGCCTTTTCGCAAGAGAAAAATAGTTTGGGAACAAGAGTTCATCAGAGATGCAAATAGATATGGTTCCCCAGAAAAAATATCTCAGGGAAAGTAAGAAGCTGAAACCATATTCCAGCTACGTGGCATGTTTGTGTGATATCATGAATGCATAATCATCCAGTTCTGAAGAGGGTGCATAAAAGAGGGCATGGAAGGATTCCACAGGGGAGGAATATCGGTCCATAATAAAGAATGATGTATGGGATGTGCCCCCCAGACCGAAGGAGAAATCCGTAGTAAGTTCAAAATGGATCTACAAAACGAAACATGTAGTTGATGGCAATATTGAAAAGGATAAGGATAGATTTGTGGCTTGGGGATTCTCTCAGAAGGAGGGCATTGAATATGAGGAGACATTTTCTTCCGTGGTGAGATATACCTCAATAAGGACTATAATTTCGTTGGCCACAATAATGAAATGGAAGGTGCATTAGATGGATGTGAAGACAACCTTCTTGAATTGTGAAATAAAAGAGGAAGTATATGCGGATCAACCACAAGGGTTTGAGGTACATGCCATGGAGACACATGTGTGCATATTAAAGAAGGCTTTTATGGATTAAAGCAGGCACCTACAACGTGGTATGGAATGATCGAAAATTTTCTGACGAGCTTAGGATTTACAAAAAGCAATGCAAATCCTAACATTTACTTTAAGGTTGCAGATGATGGTCCAAAAATACTACTGTTGTATGTGGATGACATGTTTCTAATAGGTGTGGAAAAGCTCATCTCAGAGTGTAAGAGAAATTTGGTTGCTGAGTTTGAGATGAAATATCTTGGGATGATGCATTACTTTTTGGGTCCCGAGGTATGGCATAGACAGGATGAGATCTTTCTGAATCAAGGGAAGTATGCAGTGGAAATCCTGAAGAGGTTTGGGATGTTGGATTTCAAAGCAATGGATACACCTATCGTATCAAATTTGAAGTTGTTGGAGGATACAACTTCAAAGATTGTAGATGCTACTTTATATAAGAATATGGTGGGTTCATTGATGTACTTGACGAACACGAGACCATATATGTTTTGCTGTGAAAACCCTTAGTCAGTATATGGAGCAACCCAGGTAGGTTCATTTGGTCGCAACAAAACATGTGATAAGGTACCTTAAGGGTACATTGGATTATGGTCTCAGGTATGCGATAGACCATGAGTTCGGTTTATATGGATATTTAGATTCAAATTGTCCCAATGGTATTCCTGATGAGAAGAGTACTTCAACATATTGCTTTAGTATAGGCTCTAGTATGGTTTCGTGGGGCAGTAGGAAGCAGTCATGTGTAGCACTCAATGCAAATCCTAACCTTTACTTTAAGGTTGTGGATGATGGTCCGTAAATACTATTGTTGTACATGGATGACATGTTTCTAACAGGTGTGGAAAAGCTCATCTCAGAGTGTAAGAGAAATCTGGCTGCTGAGTTTGAGATGAAATATCTCGGGATGGTGCATTACTTTTTGGGTCTCGAGGTATGGCATAGACAAGATGAGATATTTCTGAATCAAGGGAAGTATGTAGTGGAAATCCTGAAGAGGTTTGGGATGTTGGATTGCAAAGCAATGGATATACCTATTGTATCAAATTTGAAGTTGTTGCAGGATACAACTTCAGAGATTGTGGATGCTACTTTATACAAGAATATGGTGGGTTCATTGATGTACTTGAAGAACACGAGACCAAATATATGCTTTGCCATGAACACCCTTAGTCAGTATATGGAGCAACCCAGGTAGGTTCATTTGGTCACAACAAAACATGTGATAAGGTACCTTAAGGGTACATTGGATTATGGTCTTAGGTATGCGATAGACCATGATTTTGGGTTATATGGATATTTAGATTCAGATTGTGTTGACCGTATTCCTGATGAGAAGAGTACTTTGACATATTTCTTTAGTATAGGCTCTAGTATGGTTTCGTGGAGCATTAGGAAATAATCATGTGTAGCACTCAATGCAGATGATATTGAATATGTGGCAACATGTGTAGCATGTAGAGAAGCAATGTGGTTTCAGAAGCTACTGTCTGGGTTATTTGGTCTCAAACTGGAGGCGACTTGAATTGGTGTGACAACCTGAGTTGCATGAAGTTGTCATAGAATCTGGTGTTCCATGAAAGGTTGAAGCATATCAAGATCAAATATCACTATATCAAGGATATGGTGCAGAAGGGAGAAGTGAGGCTCCGATACATGATTATCGAGGAGCAAGTTGTGGATGTGTTGACCAAGCCATTATCAAGGATGAAGTTTGAGCACTTCAGAGACAAGCTTGGCATGGTCCCTCTTTAGAGGTATTGATGAGGTACAGATGCATTGCGGGGTAGTGGATGTCCTGGGGACATGTTGTATCTATTTGAGAGATACCTATCGACTTTGGATGCATTGGTTGTGAAGTTACAGGGGTGCACATGATGATGTACATATGCATTGCGGGATAGTGGATGCCATGGTGACATGTTGAAGCTATTTGAGAACTACCCACAGGCCTTGGATGCATTGGTTGTGAAGTCATGTTGTACTATGGATATCTGTGATGTATAGATTCATATATTCAACAATCAATGGTCATGATCTCATGTGGCAACAAAGAATACCTTCCTAGTTAAGAGGGAGTGTTTATATTTTGATGTAACTACATAATATATTATTTTGTTTTTGTGTTAGTCAAACCTCGAGAAGGTTATTGCAATATTATTGTATAAATCGGCTCAAAAGAAATTATTATTTTATTGTTAATCTTATTGTAAAATTGAAAATGACCCCTCTTAGAGTTGTGTCTTTTCAGGACTCAAGTTATGTGTATAGATAGAGGTCGAGTTCCTCTCATTTGTATACACACAAAACTCACCTTCTCTTGTGTATTTGCATAACAAAGGAGGTCTAGTGCAAGAGGTCTCGGTTTCTTGGTCTTGGTCTATTTCTAGAGAGCTATAAACGTGACATTGTACTGGTTGAATGAATCTATACCGAAGAATTGGTTGTTAGATTTTCTCCCTTAGGAGAGTTTCCTAGGATATATATTGTGTTCTTTGATTTTTTTTTTTTATCTTTCAGTGATCCTATTACATGCAATTGTTATTGAATGTTAAAAAATATAATTGTAACTTCTAAAATTATAACACATCATATGGTATTTAATGGACACCAAGATGAAGAAATCAATCACCTTCCATCCCCAAACAGATGGAAAAACATAAGTTGTCAATAGGATGATTTTTCATATCCCATGGATGTACAGTTCTGAGCATCCATGTACATGTGATGTGAGCCTTCCATATGTTTAACATAGCTATAACAAATCCCTCCACAACTCTATTGTCCATAACCCTTTCGAGGTGTTCTTGGGGTTCCAACCATTGGCTCCCATTGATGTAGCTCTTTCCATTGCATATTCATAGGAAGAGTCCTCCCATGCTCTGACCAAGGTAGATAGAGCAACTGAAATTGTTGAATAGATATAACACATCCAACAACAGGTTCATGATATCATGTATAAAGTTAATGTCAAGTATAAGCAACGACATGTCCGACATCAGGTTCCACATAAGTTGTAGGTTGTTGATAAGGTGTGGTTGCATGTGTAGAAAGAGTGCATCTTAGGCTCCATTAAGAAGCTCATACCACTCTGATATGGGCCTTACACCATCACAAATGTTGTGGGTGAGAATGATTTTGAATTGACTATTCCCTCTTTCCTTGGCTTGCACCCAATGTTTAATGTGGAGCTACTTCAACAATATTTTCCACTCGTATTCAACACATTGGAGGTGGTTGCATATTTGGTCCCTACAAAATTCAATCATGACTATGCTGAGTAGGATATAGTGGATCGAATCATGGACACAAAGACAAAGGGTACCGACGGACACTCAAATTGACATCTTTGTAGCACCCATCCAATACTTTTTGTACACCCTTTTTCCCATTTCCATTCCATCTTAATACCCTTTTCTTCCACAATGATGCATTTTTGGTCAAGGTATACTTATTCTCTCAACATGCCATTTCAATACCTATTTTTATGCATTTCAGGATATTATCACCTTTTGTGCTAATAATGGTATACAGGAACAATGTTGCACATGTACCTTCACAACATAAGAGCTGCAATTTCTGAGTATGAGTTTGATATGGATTTATGAGCAGAATGAAATGAAACACATATTTATAACATTAACACATATATACAAAGAATAATAACATAGATATAGTGGAACTTAAATTCTATTCAATAAATAAATCTGTTGAAACTGTAAAATGCAGAATGAAATCAATATTGCTCGTATGGTGGAAGATAATATCTGAGAAGACATGTGGCAGCTACGAAAATTTGTCTGAGCACATTACATGAGGCCTCTAAGAATTTTTATCACCAAGAAGTGAACAAAAAACCCTAAACATCCAAAAACCTAACCCTAGGAGATGAAGCACCAAAAGTCACGTGAGCCCCAATGGGGTAAGTTGGTACATCAAATTCCCAACGTCGTAACTTTTGCATATGATCTTCGTTTTAGGTGCACGATATCCCGTTGAAAAGGCACGCTATCCTGTTGGAAAGGTCTATCTGAGGACTACACATTATTCCTTCACACTATGACTTTGTCTACAGTGTGACTATGGCGAGCCCAATAAAAGTTGTTTAGGGCCTTAAAACCTAGGAGATGAAGCGCCAAAAGTCATGTGGGCCCCAATGGGGTAAGTTGGTACAACAAATTCCTAGGGTCGTAAATTTTGCATAAGATATTCGTTTTAGGTGCACGATGGCCCGTTGGAAAGGTATATCCGAGGACCACACATTATTCCTTCACACCATACATATGGAAGACCCAAAAAACGTTGTTTAGGGCCTCAAAACGACCCCAGAAGCTTAGGACCCGAAAAACTAGAAAAAAATTGCCAAGATGAAAACTGTAACAATAAAGATGAAAGATGTATGTGAGATAGTTGGAAGAGGTGGGTGGCCATCAATATCCTCCTGAATCAATCCTCCCTCCTTAGGAAGCAATGGTCTCCATTGCGTTGATTTCCCCCATTAGATGAGGAAATTTCTGTTGAATCTGACCTTAGGTAAGTCACTTGTCTTGGTGTAGGAGTTGCCCTGCTTTGACAACCCAATAAAGTTGAAGATTTTGTTGGTGAGTTCCCTTGACTTGTGTGTCCATGATATGATCATTGGATTCTTGTTCCATGCAGTTAAGGTTGATCTCTATCAGTGTCAACTTTTTTTCTATATCTGAGGTGTCCAATAAGGGTGGAAAGTATGGCCGAAGGAGGTCCACATTAAACATGGGGTGCAAGCCAAGGAAGGGGGTAATGTTGAGATCAAAATAATTGTCACCCACAACCTTGGTGATGATATAAGGACCATAGCGGAGTGGACCAAGCTTTCAATGGGGTCTTGTAAGGCGTTCTTTATGCAAGGGCAACCAAACTTTATCTCCCACCTAAAACTTGTATGGCACCAGGTGTTGATCATGGCGTTTCATGTACTTGGCATTGGATTTCTGCAAAATATCCTAAACCTATTGGAGGATGTGTTGGATTCGTTCAATGAACTAGGTGGATTTTCCTACTTCGTTTCACACATGGGATGATTCTTCCTATTTGGACACAAGGGGTAGTGAAACATCCATGGGACCCAATGGTTAAAATCCTAACCCCACTTGAAAGGGGTTGTGGTTGATTGAGCTATGTATGGCTCTTTTGTAACTGTGCTAAACATAAGGAATACTCTCATCCCATATGCGTGGATGCTTGGAATTTTACATGTGCAAGATATGCATGATCATCCTGTTGACGACCTCAGTTTGGCCATCCGTTTGGGGGTGGAAGGTCGTAGATTTGGTGAGCTTGATGTCCAACCATGACTAGAGGATCGACCAAAATGTGATGAGGAACCGACTATCTCGATTTGAGATGATGGTTTGTGGTATCCCAAAATGTACCCACACACGTTTGAAGAAGAGCTTGACAATAGCCTCTTCTGTGATGCTCTTCTTGCAGGAGACCATAATCACGATATTGGAAAATCGATCAACAACCATGGAAACAAAATCATTTCACTGCTTGGTTGATGGAAGACCCAACATGTAGTCCATCGAGATGGATTCCCAAGGCTTGTCGAGAGTAGGCAGAGGGGTGTACATGCCTTGTTTCTTAATGGTCTATTTGGAAATGGCGCATGCCATGCAGGACATGATATACTTGTTGATATCCTATCAAAGTTTCGACCATTAGAAATTTTGTTGCAACACTACCACTATCTTTTCTACGTTGAAGTGTTCTGCCACCCAACTATAGTGAGCTTCCAAAATCAGTTTTGCTCGCTCACTTGATGGAACATAGAGATGGACCATATGGCAAAACAACCCATACTGCAGATGAAAAATAGTGATAGTTGTGTTTGTGCCCAACATATGGTAGGTAGTGGTGAAGTCAAGATCTCTCTCATAGAGTTGGTGCCATCCAGAGGTCTCATGTTCGCAGGAGTGTAGCACCATGGTTAGCACGACAACTAGAGGTTGAATGAGGTAGTCAATGACGCGATTGGTGCTCCTTGTCTTATACTTGATGTTGAGATGGAACTGTTGCAAGTATGTGGACTAATTCTGATGACATAAATTCTACAATTTTCCATGTGTCTGCATGAACTACATAGGATTATTATTAGTGTGGATGACTGTCTCCTTCCCGAGAATGTAATGTCTCCATTGGCAGCATGCTTGTACAATGGAGTACATTTCTTTGTCATAAGTGGGGTACTTACAAACAAAATTTGATAGCGTCTCACTATGACAGGCCACATGATGTCCATGCCGAGTGAGAATTGCGCCCACAACATAGTCTTAAGCATCTGTCTGAATCTCAAAAAACTGCTGCAGGTCAGGTAATGAGAGCATCGGGGTTGAGCACAAGCGCTGCTTCAAATCATTGAATGCTTTCTGTAGCGACTGGTCCCACACAATTTTTTCCTTGCCATTGCCTCTGGTCACTTGGCTAAGGGCCCAAATAATGTGGGAGAATCGCAACATGAACCTGGGATAAAAATTGGCAAGGACTAAGAAGCTTCGAATCTTAGCGAGTGTGGTTAGGGTTGGTAAGTCACATATGACATGGATCTTGGCTAGATCGACATGCACCCCATTCTCATCAACAATGTATCCCAAGTACTGGACCCTGTTCATGCTAAAGGCACATTTTTCCAAATTTGCATATAGCTTGTGTTGTCGTAGAGTGCGAAAAACCTGTTGAATATGATGCAAGTGTTCCATCCAATTATTGTTGAAGATGAGGATTCCATCCAAATACACCACCAAAAAATAATTGGTGAAAGGCCGCAATATATTTTCCATCATCCTCATGAAAGTTGTTGGGGCATTTGTTAAGCCAAAGGGCATGACCAACCATTCAAAAAGAAATTCTTTGGACTTGAAGGAAATCTTCCATACATCAGTCTGATCTATTGGGACCTGGTGGTAGCTAGATTTTGTTGGCATGTTTATAGGAAAAGTGTGCTTGTCATTGATGGCAAGAACAACAATGACGATGGTATGTTTACATGCAAGAAAAGAAACAATGAGGAAATAAAAAATGATGGCAAATAGGGAAAGCATAAGTTCAGGAGAAGAAGCGAACAATATGAAAATCAAAGCTCAGGAGGAATATCGTGAGTATGCAGAGATAAAAGATTGGAAAGAAGCGTAAGCTCAAGAGGAGGAGCGAACAATATGTAGAGATCAAAGCTCAAAAGAGATAGCACTTTGCACTTTCCAGAAGTGCAGCCAAGGTCCAAGAGAAGGACTCATAGGAGGAGCAAAGGTCGAGACATTTGAACACTTAGAAAATCTTCTAAGTCAGAGAGATCAGAAAGCGCAGGAGGAAGAACGACAATGGTCATTGGATCACCAATACTGAATACTCGATGACTGTTATATCAATGCTCAGTGACCAGAGGAAGCGCAAAGGAGAAGTACATATATGATTCGTTGGATTTGAGCACTGAGGATCAACAGTCGTTGGATCCAGAAATAAATGCACGGAGGTTAAGCCTTTGGACGAGCATAGGAGAGCGGACTTGCCAAAGTCCCGAAGTCCCAAAGTAAGCAGGGACCGTCCATTGTCAATACTGACAGGTGGAACACGATCCTCAACTCCGGATCAAATCACTTCGAGGATTTTTCAGTTTGAGACTTGGAAAACCCGAAGTCTGAAGAGTTGGAGTAAACAACAACCATCAGATCAGTTTGAAGTGGAAGGACATGATAAGTCAGCAAAGCCGCATCGCAAAAATATCGAGTCGTCGATCTAAGTTCATGATCGGTGAACAACATTCACTTCAGATCTAAAGATGCGAGGAGGTTACACTCTGGAGATTTGAAATTCCCGAAATGTGAATTTTCGCCAGCCATTGGATCATTCCAAGTGGAAGGACAAGATGCGCCAGAAGAGCTACATCGTAGAAAGATTGAGCCCTTGATCTAAGATTCTGATCAATGAACAAGATTCACTTTGGATATAAAGATACAAGGAGGTTACGCTCCAGAAAGTTTGAGATTGGAAAAACCCGAAGCCCAGAAATCCAAAATGAATAAGGACCATCGGATTTGGAGGACATACGAGGACCTTTGGATCAGTGATTTTGGTCAACATACCACGTCAGAAGACCACATCAATAGATCACGTCAGCAAGACTACGTCAGAAAGGACATGTGGCACAATCAGACAATGACAAGTGTTAAGTTGATTTGGCACTTTAGGTACGTGCAAATCACAGATCTAGAAGACACGTGGCGAGAGATCAACATTTCACTAACTGAAAAGTCAAAGCTAAGAGTTGTAGGAAATCACGATGTCTGAGTTTGCGAGTTGATATAGACTATTAGATCATGGGGAGTTGTTATTCGTTGATCTGACACTCGCAAATATCGGGAAGGTAGGAGGAAAATACCCGAGGAGCTAAGAGCCACAACAATCCTAGCCGGTCATCTGGGAAGGACATGTGGTAGTTGATAAAGCAGTTTCATCAAATCAGAAGTAGGAAGAAGGGAGGTGAGTAGTCCTCCAACTTCACGAAATGCGAAGTCCTGATATGATCTGAGCCATCGGATCATCGAGGGTCATGGGTTGTTGCTCTGGAGTAGGTTTCGAAAAATCGGAAGTCGGGAGAAGGGAGGTGAGTAGTCCTCCAACTTCATGAAATGCGAAGTCCCGATAAGATTTGGACCATTGGATCACAGAGGGCAGTGGGTCGTCGATCTGACACAAAGCGCTGAATCAAGAATAAGGAGTTGGAAGAGTCAGGGTTGGCTCATGTTCAAACACCCGACACACGAGGTCACAATTTGATCACAACCATATATTAAAGGGAGAGCGTGGACCGTTGATCAAGCATGACGAAGTTCACAAGTTCGCAAAATGAAAAGCACCCTTTTACTTGGCCCCTAGTCACAGTCAAGGTCACATCAACAAAAATTTAAGGGAGGAGCTAGCATGTTGCTAGGCTCAAATTTGAATATCCCCGAGATCGTGAAGCACCCATTTGATTAGCGAGTGGTCACATCAATGAAGGTTAAGGGAGGATCTAGCACGTCGCTAGGCTCCACATCGGAGATCGCGAGTTGGGAGAATCGAGGAAAATCATAGCTGAATATCCAATGTCCGAGATCGTGAAGCTCCTTTTGGTTAGGCCTGTGGTCACAACTCGTGGTCACATGAAAGGAAGGGGATTAGACATAAAAGTGAGCGCCCACTATGTAGATTTTTTAGAAAGGGAAAAAGGCGCCAAAGGGATGAACATGCAGAGGTTCTCTGGGTAACTGCTAGAAACAGAGTGATTGTATCTACCAGGGAATTCAATGAGATTGAGTGTGATCACCAGAGGAGCTAAAGAGTCTCGAGGTAACTGCCGGTGGAGTGAAGATTCATCATTTAGACAATTAACATATGGAAATGCGTCGAAGACTGTAATTGCCAAAGAAGCCAAAGAATATCAGGATAATGACCACTGATGAAGAACAAACTCAGGATGATCTCCACAAAGGATGAAGAGATGAGTGTATGCCCTGGCAGAGTACTTGGCATGATAAATATGTGCAAAACAAAGAAGAGATGGTTTCTTCCGTTGAGATCTATTTATGTGGGTAGAAGCATGTTGTGTGCAAGGGCTGAAACAAACAGAAGAGGTGTAGCACATTGAATGGAAATAATACACAGAGCATAAAGCGTAGAAGAAAGAGACAAAAAAAAATGCTTATCTAAGAGGGGAAGAGAAAGATGAGGCACACATGTAGAGACAGAGTAAAAGAACATAAAGCTCAAGGAGATGTGAGCAGGAAGACATTGATGTAGGCAGAGTAGAGCAGTGTAGTAGAACAATGAGGAGACTGGTAAGCCATTGATGAACACTGTATCACTATAATAAATTTCAGTAAGCAAAGATTTATATTTCAGGGTGGTAGGGAGGTGTTAGGGAGGAATTTTTTCCTCAGAGTTTCAAGTGGGTGCTTGAACACAGAGTTGTAGCTTCCATCTGGTTGCAGCCAGAAAAACCAGGGTGGCAGGGTGGTGCAAGAGAGAACTATTGTTCTCTGTTATATAGGTTGGTTCCTGTGTAACTGGAAGTTGGAGCTTCCATCCAGTTGGTGCTGGAACACTCAGGGAGTTGGTTATTCCTTCTAGTGGGTGCTAGAGAAAATAGGGAGTTGGTGCTTCCTTCTCGTGGGTGCTAGAGAAACCAGAGAGTTGGTGCTATTAGCAAGTTGCAGCTTGTAAAACACAGGTTGTAGCCTCAAGAGGAGTTGGATCTCCCAAGAATGATAATGTACAGAAAATAAATATTACTTATCATATCAAGAAGAAGAGGTTTTTCCCTTTATGGGTTTCCTCAGGAAATATCTGTCTCTATAGATTTCATGTGTGTGATTGATGTTGAATATTCTATTGCTTACCTCTCTACATTATTGTGATCATCATTGAGTGTTATGCAAAGAGTTTAAAATGGGCATAATTGTTTAAGCACAATAACAACCGATTCACCCCCCCTCTCAGTTGTCCAACAATTGGTATCAGAGAGGGTTCCTTTTATCTAAGGGTAGATCCTAGAGCTTAAACATGACTAGCCATGAAGGAACCTCAACCAATAAGGCCTTCCTATTCAATGGAACAAACTTTGCCTTCTGGAAGGTTAGGATGAGAACCTTATTGGCACAGGGACAGACCAAGGGTTTAGCTCCAAGAGTGCACCAACAATCCCTAGCTACTGGCCCTTTCGGCAACACCTGCGAAGCAGATGCAGTGTCACCCGAAGTAGCTATGAGGGGGTTGCAGGACAAAGATGTCTACAACCAGGGGAATATCAAGTGGTTCTTATTACAACAAAAACATAACATGCATCTATCATTCAACTAGCTAGATCTATCCTTCACAACTATAGATATGATCTAATACAATAATGCACATAACAATATAACAACATCAGAGCTCAAAGCATCAATCACACACACAACAACAGATGTACGTGGTTCACCCTCTCTCTAGGGCTACGTCCAGAAAACTATGCTTATGATATATTAAGATAAAGCTTACAGTTCACTCTTGGCCAGCATATCCTCTCTCTCCATCTCTCTTTCTCTCTCCCTTCTTGCGCACCCAGTTGCAGGACTTGATCTTCGCACCCAGCTGAATATCTTACAATACCAGAAGGCTCCCTCTCTCAACACTTCTCTCACCCATAATACAATATTCTTCCAATGAACAATAATCGATAACAAGGCTCAACCACGGTGCCGATCCGACCTAGGTCCTCTCAATATTTATTTATACATTACAATCCATCACCGACAACCTTAGGTCGAAAACTAGGTGTTAAAACCCTAATTACCAAAACCTTAGGTGTCTACAACCCTAGGTCAACTTGACCCATTCTTTCCGGGCTTCGCCAACCTGTCTTTCCTTCTTCATCTCACGATTCTCCAAGGCATCTAATGCTGGCTTTTTCCACTTCCCGAGTCATCCTCAGTCCATCTTCCTTGTCGATTTTTCATCCTCAATCTCCTCATCCAACGACTTTCTTTTCCGCACTTCACTCCATCTTTTCTATTCTTTTGCTCACTTTGACCCAGTGATAGTCACTGTGTCTCCCGCGAAGCTCGCTTTTTACCTTTTCTTCCTTGTTCTTTGGTTCCTTCCATAACCAAGGGCCAACAACCCCCCAACACTCACCTGTGACTGATCCCAAGGCACTTGAGATCTGATCCTCTTGTTTTACTTCGACTTTTGCCTATGCAGTGCAACCCTTGCTTTTTGCTTTATGCCTCCTTTTCATCTTTGTGCAGACTGTCTTTTCTGTGTCTGGTACCCAGTTTCAACTGCACCTGGTACCTGAAGCCTTGTCTTCTTGATTCTACTGAGAGATGTGAGGCAACTGGTTGTCATAGTACAACTTCAACCGACTCCCATTCACCAAGCCTTCCTTCCAATCTCCTTTCAATGTCTTCAGCTGCACAACTCCTCCTTCTGTAACATAGATGATCTCATATGGTCCGAGAAAATGCGTTTTGAACTTCCCAGGGTGTTTGATAAACTTATTGTCATATACCGGTACTAAATCACCTTGCCTGAGTATCTTCTTCTTGATGTGTCTGTCATGATAGGCCTTTTCTCATTCCTTCTAAATTTGCTGATGGAAGATTGCAATGAATCTGTCTTCTTCTAGTTCGACCAACTGTGCTAGCCTCTCATGAATAACACCAATATCATCCATGTTTGTAAATGCAACAATTCTTAAGCTTGGTACCAAGTACTCCATTGGGACAACAACTTCAAGACCATAAACCAACTTGAAAGGGGTCTTCATTGTTAATTTCTTGCAAGTGGTTCTATCCCAGAGTACTGTAGGTACTCTTAAATCCCAGTCATCCCTGTTCACACTACAAATCTTTGTCAATGCTGTCTCCAAGATCTTATTGAATGCTTCAACCATTCCGTTTGCTTGTGGATGATAATGTTTACTCTTCTAATGGTGGATTGCAAATTATTCAGTCAAGGCTTCAACTATCTTATTGATGAAGTGTGTACCTTGATCACTCATAAAGACCTTAGGGCATCCAAACCTGGTTATTATGTCATCAAGTATAAAACGCGTAGCTATAGCTACACTAAATTCCTTGACTGCTCTTGCTTCGACCTATCTAGTTAGGTATTTTGTCACAGTGATAATGTACCTTGCTCCTGTGCGCTTTCCTGGTGGGTTTATAGGTCCCACGAAGTAAATGGTCCATTTTCAAATGTCATTTGCGGTGCTAATGGCATCTCATCTCTTTGGGATGGTTTTCCAACTCGCTGGCATACATCGCATGCTCTGGTATATTCTTTAGCATCTCTGTGTAACATAGGCCACCAAAGGCCAGCTCACAAAACCTTCTACGCAGTTGCTTTTCCTGCGTAATGTCCTCCTGCAATGCCTTCATGAGCTTCTTCGAGGATCATAGGGCATTCTGCCTCCATCATACATATTCTTAGGATCTCATCAGGTCCCATTTTATATAGCTGACCAACTATTAGTGAAAAGTCTGCAGCGCGCACCACTAGCTATTTCTTCTGCAGAATTGTGTACTCGACTGGAGCCATTCCTGTTGACAGGAACTAGATTGTGTCTGTGAAGTGGTCATCAATCTTTCTAATGGTGAGAATCTATGCATCTAGTAGTGTATCCTCCAGACTGGTAGGTTCTTCGCCATGCTCCAAACTCAACAGGTGGTCTGGGCCCTTATTCATTCTTCCTGGCTTAACTATGATCTCAAAATCATATTCTTGAAACAGGAGAATCCATGTACATATTCTCCCCCCCAACACTGGCTTGTTGACTAGGTACTTCAACGCAGAGTCATCAATAAACATTTTAAAGTGTCCTCCCAACAAGTAGTGGTGGAATTTCTGCAATGCATACACCATGGCTAGTCCCTCTCTCTCTGTAGTAGTGTAATTGATTTAAGATGTGGATAGATTTTTGCTGGCAAATGATAATGGATGATCAATGTCCCCTTCTCCAGGTTGTGCCAATACTGCTCCTAATGCAATAGAAGATACATCAACATGCACATGAAATTCCTTGCTCCAGTTGGGAAAGACTAGAATAGGCGCAGTGACCATCTTTTGTTTCAGTGTGTCGAAGCTCTGTTGGCATTTGTCTGTCCAACCAAACTGATAGTCTTTCTTTAATAAATTCTCCATTGGTGCAGTAATTTGAGCATATCATTTGATAAATTTCCTCTAATATCTAGTATGTCCTAGCGCAGTGCGTAGTTGTTTGACTGATGTAGGTGGTGGTAAATCAACTATAATTGCAATTTTGGATGGATCCACCAACAATCCTTGCTTGCATACAATATGACCTAATAATACTCCAAATGGTGAGAAGAAGATTCACTTCTTCAAATTCAAATCAATTTGAGACTGCTTGCATTTATCCAGCATTAGACTTAGAAATTCAATATGATTTTTCAACAAACTAAAAACAGTCCAGTCATCAAAGTATGCTTCTAAAAACTTACGCAAAAATTCTTTGAACGCTTCAACCACCACCCTGGAAAATATGGTGGGGGAATTCTTCAGTCCAAATGGAATTACTGTATATTCATAGGATCCCCACTCTATGGCAAATGTAGTCTTATGACGGTCCTCCTTGGCGATGTAGATTTGATGGTATCCTGAAAACACATCTGTAAAAGAATATACTTCTTGGCCTCCCACGTTTTAACACACCCACTATGGCATAATATTTTTTTCTCCTTTTCTCGAGGGAAAAAATCCCCGAAGTCCTATGAGGGCTTAGCACAGGCTAGCTCTTCCCTTTTCCACCTCCATGTGATCGTCGGTTATGACCACCGACCAAACAACTAGGCACCTTTTCGCATTTCACGATTCAGTGATATAAGCGAGTCAAGTCTTTTGACTCTGCAAACCCCGAAATGCCGAAATGATGAACCTCGAAAGGGCTGGCGAGTGACAAGCTCCCTACTTGGGTCTTGTCCACGTGACCCTGTTCCATGACCATGCGCTAAATCGAAAAATCACTTACTGAATTTTCGTGACTCGCGGAATCGCGATGTGATGTCTCTTCCTCTCCCTTTCGAATCCCTGAAACTCCGTAATCTCCGAAGTTCCCCTCCAAAGTGAGATCAATGGCTATAATCCTCCCCTGATCCGATGGTCCTGGCCATATCAGGATTTTAGAAATTGAGAGTTTTAAATGCAAGAGAGTCAAGTCTTTCGACTCTTCAAACCCCGAAACCCGATACTCGAGTTCTTGTATGAGATCCAACGACTCTCGATGTCTTGGATCCAACGATTTAGATATTTTCAGAGTTTTGTGAACCATGAGTTCACGATGCAACGACTCCAAAACTCTTGTCACTCCAATCCCCGAATCCTGATATGGGGATTTGTGTAGGAGATCAACGATCCTCGAGGATTTGGATCCAACGGTCCACGTGATTTCAGAGATTTTGCCCGAATTTTGACCTCTCACCACGCGTCTCCTCCGATGGACGATCTAGATCCTTTCAGGACTCCTTCTTTCTTCCATAGAGCGCATCAGGGTTTCGGGTACTGGGATTTTGCGACTTGTGAAGACAAGGGTTCTTGCCCTTTGGTTTCCTAGGTGCCGAAATGCCGAAATGCTGACTGGAAGCCACGTGTCCCTCTGATGGATGGCTGCGACCTTTACTCTCGATCAATCGTTATGATATTTTCAGGATGATCAATGGTCACGATCAAATCCTGGCTTTCTCAAACTTATTGACACTTAAACCAATTCGGGGTTTCGTTTACCGGGATTTCGCGGCTTGCGAAGACAAGGGTTCTTGTCCTTTGGTCTCCTGGGTGCCGAAACACCGACTGGCAACCACGTGTCCTCTACAAATGGATGGTCCAGGTAACTTCCATGGATCTTGGGGATCTACGGTCCTGATTTCTTCGCTACTTACGAAGATAAAAAGGAAAGGGGTTGAGGAATTAACGCCCTCGTTTCTTCTTTCAATCTAACGGTCGCGACTGACCTCAGATCTTCCGACAGGATCTCATCTGTCGATTGATACTTAACCACACGCTGCCATTTTGGGATTTCGTAAATCGGGGTTTCGGGACTCGTGAGTACAAGAAAACAAACACCTAGATACTCTGGGTGCCAAAACTCTGAAAACTCTTAGTTTACCCCCACACTAATAATTCAGGATTTTGCAAGTTGGGGTTTCGGGACTTGCGAGTGCAAGGAGACTTGCCCTTGGGTACTCCGGGTACCGAAATGCCAAAATGTTGGGATCTACAAGGACCATTCTTCCTCGCATAGGATGGCTAAGACTTGCGCCACCAAATCCTCTTTTAGGTTCTTGGTAAGCTTTCCAGAGAGGGTATCTTTGTGGAGAGATCTATTCCGGGTATTCCTGGAGACGAATAAGGGCATAGATTTCTCGAAAGAAGAATTGAAGTCTAAATTAGTTCAATATACATATATATATATAAATCTATCTATAAACATAATCCATATGTGGTCCTTCCAATAAAAGCATGCAACCACCATTTCTGATCAAAACACTACATAGACAGTCTTATACTCAAACCATTCATAAATTGCACAGACTATGAGCATACATGTCAACATATAAATTTCAAGATACAAGATATAACACTTATCAGAAAAACACCAGAGGTGATGCAACTGCTAAGAGGGGTGCTCGTTTCCACCCAACCGTAGGTTCAGGGACTCCAAATGGATTTACCACTAGCCACCCCCGAGCTGAGACCACGATGTTGCGAGACTGAGTCTCTGTTCGCTAGTGACCGAGAATGAAGGTTACTCTCCTTCTTCTCCGCTATCACTCACTCTGTATTTTCCAGAGTTATTTTCCTCTTTTTTTTCCTTCCCTCGCATTTGCCCCTCTGATCGCACACTCTTCCTGCCTTTTCTCTTTTCGGTGAGGTTGCGTGTGGCACTATCTTCATTGCGATGGTTAGGTCTGAGGACTCTACGGATGGGCGGTTCACCCCCATCCCTCATTACTCATGAGTAACCATTTACCTACCAACCTGATGATTCATTTAATTTGGGGCCAGGGAGCCGCTCTTGGTTCTCCGGGCCAGTGAATTCCAAATATGGTATTGGTTTCGGTGGAAGTTAACACCACCATTCCAGGTGCCTTTCACCACCTTTCTTCAGCCATCGTGG
>ML786138.1:201590-236957 GCA_009831015.1 Picea engelmannii
CATCAACCTTTTTCACAAGGTCCATTCACATCACACATTCACATTTCTGAGTTTGCCACAATACTTGGCCAGTATAGTCATTTTTACAGACTGGGGGAAATAGGGTGTTACAATTCCCTCCCCCTTAAAGGAACATCGTCCTCGATGTTCTATCTATCAACTTGACATGCATGTATAGGTGTAAACAAAATCGGATATGCCCGTTTCATGGCATCCTCCATTTCCCATGCAGCCTCATCTGGGCCAAAATTTTTCCACTGCACCTTGACCTGTGCAATGGTTCGGTTCCGGAGCGGGGCTTCCTTTCTGTCCAGTATGCATTGAGGTTCTTGTAGAAATTCTCCCTCTGGTTCCACCTGTATCGCATACCAATCAATTATATGGTTAGCATCATGTACATATTTCTTCAATAATGAGACATGGAAAACATTATGTGCTTTGATTGTGCGAGAAAGTGCTAGCCTATAGGCTATAGGTCCCACTCTATCTAGAACCTCAAAGGGTCCAGAATACCGAGGTGCCAACTTGGCACATGCTCCCATTTTCAGAGAACTCTTCCCGAGCCTAACTCTGAGATATACATAGTCTCCCGTCTTGAACTCTCTTGGAGTTCTCTTTTGTTCGGCATAACTTTTCTGTTGGTTTTGAGCGACCTTCAGGTTTTGTTTTATTTGAGTCACTTGTTGTTCCATTTATTTCAACAAGTCGGGTCCAAAAGAAATCTTGTTTATGGGATTACTCCAGTTGACTGGAGTGTTACACAGTCTACCATAGAGGACTTCGAAGGGACTCATCTTTAAGGATGCTTGGTAGCCGTTGTTGTAGGTGAATTCTACCAGTGGCAGGTAGTCTTCCCACTTCTTGGGTTGATGCATTACATGCATTCTTAGCATTTCTTCAAGAATTTGGTTTACTCTTTCTGTCTGTCTGTCGGTTTGAGGGTTATAGGCGGTGCTAAACAACAATTTGGTCTCTAAACCAGCCATTAGTGATTTCCAAAAGTTAGAAGTAAATTTCGTGTCTCTGTTAGACACGATCTCTTTCGGCATACCATGCAGTCTGAATATCTCCTTCATGAATACCTGGGCGATATTGATTGCTTTGCAAGTTGATTTGATAGGGATGAAATGAGCAGACTTGCTCAATTTATCCACTACTACCATAAAGGCATCATTCTATTTGGTCGATGTTGGTAATCTAGTGATGAAATCCATGGAGATGGTTTCCCATTTCCATTCTGGGATTGGTAAAGGTTGCAATAACCCTGCTGGGTGTCAGTGTTCTTCTTTAACTTGTTGGCACTCTATGCATTTGGCCAAGTACTCTGCTATGTCTTTCTTCATTCCAGGCCAATAGTATTGTTTCCTGGTGGCCTAGATCATCTTCTGGTATCCTAGATGACCATAATAGGGTCTTTTATGTAGTTAATCCTGTATGAACCTCTTCAAGTTGTCACAATCTGGAATATAAAATCTGCTTCTGTAAGTGAGAAGACCTCCTTCGGTCATCTGGTAGCCTTCATATTTTACTCCAGCGGGTTCTTGCTGTAGGTACATGGTCATGGTCTGGATGAAGGGATCTGTTTCTTGTGCATTTCTAACTCTTTCTTTGACATCTGTCTCGCAGGTGCTCACCGCTGCCAGGTGAATTGTTTTCATACTTCTTCTAAGGGCATCGACCACCCTATTTTCCTTTCCTTTAATGTGTTTGATCTTGAAATCAAACTCGCTAAGGAGGGCCATCCACCTAGCTTTTCTAGCATTGAGCTTTGGTTGATCAAACAGATATCGCAATCCATAGTGATCTGTCATAAGTACAAATTTTCTTCCTAGGAGGTAATGCCTCCACATTTTCAAGGCATGCACTATGGCAGCCAACTCTAGATCATGGGTCACATAGTTGACTTCGTGCTCATTCAATTTTCAGGATTCATAGCAGATCACACTTCCTCCCTGCATAAAGACTCCTCTGAGCCCTTCCTTATAGGCATCTGTGCACACGAGGAAGTAGGCTTCGGGATTGGCAATCTTCAACACGGGTGCATGGGTCAGTAGATGTTTTAGTGTTTGAAATCTTTCTTCACATTTCTGTGTCCACAAGAATTTTGTCCCCTTCTTCTGGAGGGCAGTGATTGAACAACCAATCTTGGAGCATCCTTTTATAGATCTCCTATAGTATCCTGCTAATCCCATAAAGGATCTGATATCTGAAACATCCTTTGGGGTAGGCCATTCCATGATAGACCTGATTTTGTCAGGGTCTACTGCTACTCCCTCTTCGGATAGAACATGGCCTAAGTAATGTATTTGCTTCTAGAAGAATTGACATTTGCTGAATTTGGCATAGAGATGATGTTCTCTTAGCACTTGCAGCACAAGTCCAAGATGCTCTTCATGCTCTTTTATGTTCTTGGAGTAATTAATATATTGTCAATAAAAACAAACACAATTTTGTCTAGGAATTTGCTGAGTACATTGTTCATCAATCACATAAAAGTGGCAGGGGCATTGGTCAACCCAATTGGCACTACCACGAACTCATAGTGACCATACCTCGTCCGGACGGCAGTTTTATGGATGTCTCCACCCTTGATTTGGACTTGATGGTATCCCGACCTCAAATCAATCTTTGAGAAAATAGACTCACCCCCCAATTGATCAAACAAGTCATTGATCCTGGGAAAGGGGTACCTATTCTTTATAGTTACCTTATTGAGTTGCCTATAATCTATACACAGTCTAAGGGTATCGTCCTTCTTTTTCACGAATAGTACTGGTGCTTCCCATGGAGACACGCTGGGTCAAATATAGCCTTTATCCATCATTTCTTTTAATTGCAACTTGAGTTCAACTAACTCGGGTGTGCTCATCCGATAAGATGTCCTAGACACTGACACCGCTCCCAGTGCAAGTTCTATCGAGAAGTCTATGTTCCTTCTCGGAGGTAGACCCGATACCTCTTCTAGAAATACATCTCCATATTCTCTCAGGATAGGGTGATCGTCAGGGCTTGGTTTGTCACCTTCGATTGTTTTCAACACTTGTATTGCATATAGGGAACATCCCTTTCGGCAATACTTTCTCATTTGCAGAGATGATATTTGTCTTACTGAGATAGGTTTTCAGATCCCTTGAAGGGTTATCTTTTTCCCTTCTTTACTTACACATTCTAAGGTTTTATGGTAACAGTCCAATCTGGCTTTATGGGTGGCTAGCCAGTCCATACCAATCAACAGATCCTATGATCCCAGGGGTAATAAGTTAAGGGTTTCTTGGGTGGGGAATCTACCCAAAATCAATTGGCAGGCTGGTATAACCTCTGCTACCCTTCTTTTGGTGCCAGTGGCTAACTGTACCAACCATGGCTTGGTATGTTTTTGTGGCTGTAGTTTACACTTATCAACAACTTTAGGGGCTATATAACTCAAATTTGAACCAGGGTCAATCAAAACATACACTAGATGGTTGGAACTCATACCTTCTATTTCCACCACTGAAGCTTGGTGGTCAGCTTGGTTATTATCTAAGGCTGCATAAATTTGCGGCACACTCCTGGCCACATCATTGATGGTAGTAGCTTCCTGGATGTTATAAATCCTCCGACTATTCTGTTTTCGGTGTGGATAGTCTCTCAATAGATGTTCTTCCCCGCAACCCCAACATTTCAAAGGTTCTCTCTTTGGGTTATTAGTCTTCAATGATATGGGTCCAGAAGTTTTATTTCCGCTCAAGGAGGGAAAATTCTATTGGTGCATACTCCGGGTTGGGAAGCTCATTCTTGGGTTCTTTTTATAGTTCTTAAATCCTGGGGATTTAATTCCCTTTTTCTGAAATCTTGAACTATTCTTCTGTTTCCATCCTTTGCGAGGTTTTGCTCGATGCCCAAACTGTTCATGACAATAGGTTGCCTTTCGAATAATTCCTTCTAGAGTCTTTGGTTCATCAAATTCAATTCTATTTCGATAGTCCTTAGGTAGTTCACTGATGAAGCGTTGCACCTTTTCATTTTCTGCCTTGATATAGGGTACATACCTCAACAAATCGAGGAATTTGTTGACATATTCTTCTATAGTGAGTTGTCCCAGTTTGATTTCATAAAACTCTTTAGTCTTTTTGTCGAAATATTTTTCCGACAGATACTTCTTCCGAAAGTACTTCTCAAACCGTTTCCAAGACAGGTCCTCTTCGCGAACCCCTTTCACATTCTTAAGGTCTTCCCACCAAATGGAAGCCTTTTCGTTCAAGTTGAAGGTGGCCACTCGAGCCTTCATATTTTCTGAAAAGTCATGGACTCTGAAATACTTCTTTAGTCCAAGCAGCTAGGCCTCTGCTTCCTCTCCCTTCTTTATTTCACCGTCGAAGGAGGGTGGTTTGGCTTTTCTGAATTCTTCGAATTTACGACCTTTGGAAGACTTTTGCTTCTTCTGTTTCCTTCGGGAATAGGAACTAGTTCTACTGCTAGAAGAGCCCTCTGAATTTCCCACTTCCTTCTCAGAGGAATTGTCCGCCACTTGTCCTTTACCTCTGGGGTGGACCTTTTTTGAGGTGCTCCTCTCAGTGTGGCCACTGATATGACCCTGTTTCTGAGTTTCAGGTTCATGCTGCATTTCTCTTTGTAGATCAGATAAACTCTACAGTAAAACCGCGTTAATTTCTGTTTTCTTTTCTTTTTCTTTCATCATCCTTTCATTGTCAGCCTTGCAGCTTTGTAATTCGACCATGAGACTCCTCACAGTCTTGGCTAGATCTGGAGGGGTCCCTACTGCCCTCCTTTCGTCAAAATCTTCATCTCTATTGTGGGAGCCCTCTCCCACTTCATGATGAGTCACCATACTATGCATTGATAATTTTCCGCGGTTGATCTTCCGCTTGTGTGCAAAAGGAAAAATGCTAGTTGTTAGTCAATATTTATATTTATTTATAACCAGTACATAATTCATATTTTCACATGTACATACACACAATAAGGGTTTTTCATTCTTAACTTCATCTTTTGATTAGGAAGGTTAAGACAGGGGGTCACTCCTTTTAGGAGTGTTTCGAACAGAGCTTCCGTGCAACTCGTTCATGAGCCCAAGTAGGCCAAGTGTTGTAACCATGCTCTAATACCAATTTGTAACACACCCACTACGACATAATAATTTTTTCACCTTTTCTCGAGGGATAGAATCCCCGAAGTCCTACAGGGGCTTAGAAAAGGCTAGCTCTTCCCTTTTCCACCTCCATGTGATCACCAGTTATGACCATCGGCCAAACAACTAGGGACCTT
This sequence comes from Picea engelmannii, assembly GCA_009831015.1. Classification (NCBI taxonomy): domain Eukaryota; kingdom Viridiplantae; phylum Streptophyta; class Pinopsida; order Pinales; family Pinaceae; genus Picea; species Picea engelmannii. The sequence goes on from ML786138.1 coordinate 206,859, forward strand.
TTCACATTTCGTGATTCAGCGATATAAGCGAGTCGAGTCTTTCGACTCTGCAAACCCTGAAATGCCAAACCCTGAAAGGGTTGGCGAGTGACAAGATCCCCGCTTGGGTCTTGTCCACGTGACCTTGTTCTGTGACCATGTGCTAAATCGACAAAGCACTTATCGACTTTTCGCGACTCGGGGAATCGCAATGTGATGTCTCTTCCTCTCCCTTTCGAATCCCTAAAACTTCGTAATCTCCGAAGTTCCCCTCCAAAGGGAGATCAATGACTATAAGCCTCCCCTGATCCAATGCTCCTGGCTGTATTGGGATTTCGGAAATTGGGAGTTCGAAATGCAAGAGAGTCAAGTCTTTTGACTCTTCAAACTCCGAAACCCAATACTCGAGTTCTTGTATGAGATCCAACGACTCTCGATGTCTTGGATCCAATGGTTTAGATCTTTTCGGAGTTTCATGAACCATGAGTTCCCGATGCAACGACTCCAAAAATCTTGTCACTCCAATCCCTGAATCTCGATATGGGGATTCGTGTAGGATATCAACAATCCTCGAGGATTTGGATCCAACGGTCCACGAGATTTCAGATCTTTTCCCTGAACTCTGACCGCTCACCACGCGTCTCGTCCGATGGATGATCTAGATCCTTTTGGGACTCCTCCTTTCTTCCACAGAGTGCATTGGGGTTTCGGGTACTGAGATTTCACGACTTACGAAGACAAGGGTTCTTGCCCTTTGGTTTCCCGGGTGCCGAAACGTCGAAATGCCGACCAACAGCCACCTGTCCCTCCGATGGATGACTGCGACATTTACTCCCTATCAACCATTATGATATTTTTAGGATGATCAATGGTCACGATCAAATCTCAGATTTCTCAAACTTATTCACACTTAAACCCATTTGGGGTTTTGTTTACCGTGATTTCACTGCTTGCGAAGACAAGGGTTCTTTCCCTTTGGTCTCCCGGGTGCCGAAACGCCGACCGACAACCACGTGTCCTCTACAAATGGACAGTCCAGGTAACTTCCATGGATCTTGGGGATCTACGGTCCCGATTTCTTCGCTACTTACGAAGATAAAAAGGAAAGGGGTGAGGCATTAATGCCCTCATTTCTTCCTCCAATCTAATGGTTGCGACTGACCTCAGATCTTCCGACAGGATCTCGTCTATCCATCGATACTTAACCACACGCTACCATTTTGAGATTTCTTAAATTGGGGTTTCGGGACTCGTGAGTACAATAAAACTCGCACCTAGATACTCCGGGTGTCGAAACTCCAAAAACTCTTAGTTTACCGCCACGCTAATAATTCAGGATTTTGCAAGTCGGGGTTTTGGGACTTGCGAGTGTAAGGGGACTCGCCCTTGGGTACTCCGGGTACCGAAATGCCGAAATGTTGGGATCTATGAGGACCATTCTTCTTCGCACAGGATGGCTAAGACTTGTGCCACCAAATCCTCTTTCATGTTCTTGGTAAGCTTTCCAGAGAGGGTATCTCTGTGGAGAGATCTATTCCGGGTATTCCTGGAGACGAATAAGGGCATAGATTTCCTGAAAGCAGACTTGAAGTCCGAATTAGTTCAATATACGTATATATAAATCTATCTATAAACATAAGCCATACGTGGTTCGTCCAATAAAAGCATGCAACCACCATTTCTGATCAAAACACCACACAGATAGTCTTATATTCAAACCATTCATAAATTGCACAGACTATGAGCATACATGTTCGCATATAAATTTCAAGATACAAGATATAACACTTATCAGAAAAACACCAGAGGTGATGCAACTGCTGAGAGGGGTGCTCGTTTCCACCCAACCGTAGGCTCAGCGACTCAAATGGATTTACCACTAGCCACCCTCGAGCTGAGACCACGATGCTGCGAGACTGAGTCTTTGTTTGCCAGTGACCGAGAATGAAGGTTACTCTCCTTCTTCTCCGCTATCACTCACTTTGTATTTTCCAGAGTTCTTTTCCTTTTTTTTTTCCTTCCCTCGTGTCTGCCCCTCTGATCGCACACTCTTCCTGCCTTTTCTCTTTTCGGTGAGGTTGCGTGTGGAATGATATTCCTCATGGTGGTAAGGTTTGAGGACTCTACATATGGGCGGTTCACCCCCATCCCTCATTACTCATGAGGATCCATTTACCTACCAACCTGGCAAGTCATTTAATTTGGGGCCAGAAGCCTCTCTTGGTTCTCTGGGCCAGTGAAGTCCAAATACGGTATTGGTTTTGGTGGAAGTTAACGCCACCATTCTAGGTGCCTTCCACCACCTTTCTTCAGCCATCGTGGTCTCTTTTTCAGCACACCCCCCCTCTCAGCAGTCCTACAATATATATATATATATATATATATATATATATATATATATTCATAATATTATTTACATTCATCGACCTTTTTCACAAGGTCCATTCACATCACACATTCACATTTATGAGTTTGCCACAATACTTGGCCAATATAGTTATTTTTACAGACTGGGGAAAGGATCATGTAGACAAGCATCATTTAGCTTCCTAAGATCTATGCAAATATTGATCTCACCTATCTTGTTATCTTGCACTACCATGGGGCTAATCCACTCCGACTCTTCGACAGGTTCGATAATCCCTGCTTCTAGCATTCTGTCGAGCTCAATCTTCACTTTTTCCTTATATTTTGGGTTCAATCTATAGGGTCTCTTCTTGAATGGCTTTGCATTTGGTTTCAAAGGTATTCTCATTTCTTCCATAGGTCCTTTGATTCCCTTCATATCAGTGAACTTGGTTGGGAACAAGTCTTGATACTCGTGCAATAATTCTGTGATTTTGTTAGTGGTAGCAACGTCCCAATAATATACGTCATTGGAAAGATTTGGTGTCTCCTCTGTCCCGATATTGACTTTCTTTATCTTTATCGGATGTCCAATGAATGGCAGTTCAACTCCTAGTCCTTCCACATCTCTCTGAGGTTCTGTTTCTGTGATATTCACCTTCCTTGGATCATCGTCTTCGTCGACATTAATGTTGTAGCAGGTCTGCAGTTTTTGGAGGGGCGTAGTCCATTCATCCTCTTCTTGCTCCAAAGGGAGGCCAGATGCCTCCTTAAATACTTTCTGTCTCACCATTTATAGTGCTTGATCTACATAAGGGAATTCACTATCAAACAAAAAGGTGGTTATAAAATTCTAGATCATACCTTCCCATTTTGAAGTGACAAGGCGCAGCTCTACTTGAAGGTACGAGTTAATTGGGGTGGTATCTAGCGTATTGACGAATCTGTGTACCCATTGTTCTCTAGGAATGTCACTCCAGGCCTCTTCGCTGCTTCATACATAGTCCTTTGGGCAACTTCGACCTGTGTACCATGCTTCGCAGCTTCCTACTTGTGCTGAAAATCATGCTGTCATCAAAGTTTGACATTGTGTCTAGTCTGTAATATTGCTTTTATGTGTCCCCCACCATCTTGCTAGTGTGGCTTTCATGGGCTCATCCATTTCCAACAGCCTCTATTGTGTTGGTACACTTGTCTCAAATTCCGATAAGAAGTTTTCTAAGGGGTTCAACCCATCAAATGTGGGTAGATTACTCAATATTATGCAAATCCAACGAACTTCTATGGTTAGCCTAGCACATCTTCTTGTATATACTTTGTACATCTGGTTCTTCCAGTTCTCCAATGCTTCTTATGAGTCAGATGAACATGTGTTGTCACTTCGCCAATTCATATTCCCGTCAGCTGTAGGGTTGATATAATCCTGCTGTATGGTTGTTAATTTGTAGATGTTTTCCAGTTCAAATGTGTGGTCCTCTTCTCTGATAGGTTATGTGTATCGTGGACCCTCATCTGGATCTAAAGGTGCAACAAACCTAAGGCTAGCTTTCTCAAATGTCATGTGCCTTTTATTTAGATCAACAACAGTGGAATTGTCGAAGGCCCAACCAATTCCTAACAATGCAGGGTAAGGGAAACTATCATCAAAAATTTCAATTAACTCAAAATTTGCAAAGGTTCTTACTCCATCGATGTCCACTGGGACATGCTCTAATTGCCCAAATGGGCTGACAACTTGCTGATTAGCCATGCGAAGCCTGATAGGGGAATATATCAGCTTGGGTTTTCCCATCAATGCCCAAATCTGCTTCGTCATGACTTGTCTATCTCATACTCTCCTATCTGAGCATTCAAGTGTAATTCTTTATTTGTTCTTCTCCTTTTTCCAATTTGGTGCACTGCTTTATTCAGTAAGGGGTCTATTTTTCCTAGTTCATACTATTTGATTAAATCTTGTAATTCTTGTATAACACCTTTATCTTGAATCAACTTAACACAAGTGTACAAGAATTCCATGAGTTTTCTTACCTCTTTCCCTTCTGTTGGCGATGTAGATAGATCAAACACCTGAGGCATGCCATATTCTTTGATTTCTGGTTGTCTCTTTGATGAAGATCCTTGATCTCCTTTGAACTCTTTTCTTGCCTCCTCGAATATCTGTCTTTCTTTCTTAGCATCTAACGTTGGGGTATTTTCTGTAGATTTCCTGACTCCGTGGTCGTTTTCAGTCTTTCCTTGGGCTACTCTGTCTTCTCCTGTAGCAACGCCTCCTCAAGTGATAACAACGACTCAAGGGTCTGCTCCACGAGGTTCAACATATATTAGTTGTACTTGTGGGTTCTGCTGTGGTCCTCGTCTTTCCTAAAGTTTAGCTAGTAGCATAGGGCATTCCTCTATGACATGCTCGAAGGATTTATAGTAACTACAGGTTGTGCAGGGATTCTGACAATCCCTTGCTAAATGTCCTGGCTGCACGTAGTTGTAACAGATTATTTGTCCTCGGCCTCGACCCATACCTCCTCCTCGTCCTTGTCCTCTGTAGCCACCGCGAGGAGTGAAATTTCCTCTCCTCGAAGAGTTGTACTGCAGAGTGTTTCCCTCTTATTGTACTTTTCCTTGAATCTTGTATATGTCTCTCGACCTTTCATGCATGATATGATAATCTCTACAATCCCGATCATCATGCCCCATGAATTCACAGAATGTACAATACAAGTTTGTGGGTGTCTGGACATACTTCTGCATGTAGGAGCACTCACCTGAGCGATGCCTATTTCTGCATACATCACACCCGGGTAGGTTAACTTGCTTTAAGGGGCTCGGTGCCCCTGATGCCAAGTACTCATGAAATAAGGGACATCGTTCCTTATCATGGCCTTCATATCTGCATCTTACACACTAAATATCTTCCCTTTTGTCTTTTCCGTTATCTTTCTTCATATCCTCGACCTATAAAGCCAAACTAGTTAGCTGGCTCATGATCTGGCTAATGCCTAAGCTAGATTCTCCCATCGGTGCTGATTCAAGCTTCATGGAGATCTCCAAAGCTTCTGCCTGAGATGCAATCTTCTACTACATCAGAGGGATTCTTATGTTTGGTAACAACGCAATGATGAACCATTCTTTGTTCTGTTCGTCGGGGATCTGGAAAGTTAATTGGCCTGTCAGGGTCTTGAATCTTTGGTCGAACTCCCAAATAGGTTATGCTACCTTTTGTTTAATCTCTTTTAGTTCCGTACTACATTGTGACTCTGACTTAGGTTTCTTAAACTCTGCAATCAATGCATTCTTGATCTCATTTAGGGTCTTAGGTTGTGCCAGTCCTTGGACAAGTTTCATGTATTAGCTCAGTGCGTGGTCCCTTAGCGTAGTGTTGAACTGGGTTCTCTTGATGGCTTCATCAGTGATACTTTTAATATTCCATATGGCCTCACACATAAACCAATGTTGATATGGATATTAAAATCCATCTCCTCTAAAGATAGGGAGTCTCATTTCATCTACCATAAAGCTGACTAGGGTTCTTGTCTGAGTAGATGCTGAGCTACTAGTAACAATACTCTGAAGACTCTGGTGGTTCTGACTATTCTGACTGCTAAGTATTGTTGGGACAACAAGAGGATTAACGTTACTTAATCCAATAGTTTGTGTAGTTCCTGAGGTTTCTGACTCACTTTGGTGCAGTTCTTCAGCTTCCCCTTCTTCTGTTCTGGTGGGCTCTGGATGCTCTTTGTCATTATATCTACCTCTTCTCCACTATAGAAACCTTCTTCTCTGTATTTTTGCTTAAACAAGTTCTCAATGTGAACTCCTCATAATACTTTCCCACTGCGTGTATGTCCTATTTCTATGTCACTGTCGTTGTCCGAGATCTTGAACATTATTCTTTTCAGGTCCAATCAATCTACTATATCTTCAAGATGTGGTTTTCATGCAAGAGCATCTTGATTCTTAGCTTCAGGAAGTCCAAAATTTTTCCTCTGGGTCCTTTGAAAAAGTATCTCTCGGCTTGGCTATATGATTCTGTTCTGTTAACAACAAACTCAGTGATATACCCTCCGATGGTACTATCAAACCAATGATCTACTGCTCTGGATACCACGTTGTCGACTCTCTTGACCTTCTGGATCAATGCTGATGTCCAAACCACAGGAGGTCTAGATCTGATTTCAAACTGTGTCTCAGCTAACTTAGCCAACCACTCATGTAGCTCCTGATGGATTCCTCCAAAGAAGATCTTGTGAATGTCGGTGAAGATGTATCTTTGTAGCCAATCTTCAGTGCTTATTTTAGGGTTCTTGTTTTGGGCTTTAGTGAAGTCCTTATCTTGATCCTCTATCCACTTCTGAATCTCTGTCTTCGACGGGAACCACCTTGACATTCCCTTAAAAAGATTCTTGTCCTGACAACATAACCATTTTTAGGCATAGGGGCAGACCCAGGGTTTAGCTCCAAGAGCTCACCAACAAGCCCTAACTATTGGCCCTTTCGGCAACACCTGTGAAGTAGATGCAGTCTCACCTGAAGAAACTATGAGGGGGTTGCAGAACAGAGATGTATACAACCAGGGGAATATCAAGTGGTTCTTATTACAACATCAACATAACATGCATCTATCATTCAACTAGCTAGATCTATCCTTCACAACTATAGATCTGATCTAATACAATAATGCAGATAACAATATAACAACATCAGAGCTCAAAGCATCAATCACACATACAAAAACATATGTACATGGTTCACCCTCTCTCTAAGGCTACGTCCACAGAACTGTGCTTATGATATATTAAGATAAAGCTTACAGTTTTGATCTACGCTCTTGGCCAACATATCCTCTCTCTCCATCTCTCTTTCTCTCTCCCTTCCTGGGCACCCAACTGCAGGACTTGATCTTCGCACCCGGCTGAAGATCTTACAATACCAGAAGGCTCCCTCTCTTATCACTTCTCTCACCCATAATACAATATTCTCCCAATGAACAATAATCGATAACAAGGATCAACCATGATACCGACCCGACCTAGGTCCTCTCAACCTTTATTTATACATTACAATCCCTCACCGACAACCTTAGGTAGAAACCTAGGTGTCAAAACCCTAATTACCAAAACCCTAGGTGTCTACAACCCTAGGTCAACTCAACCCATTCTTTCCGGGCTTTGCCAGCCTATCTTTCCTTCTTCATCTTGCAGTGCTTCAAGGCATCTAATGCTGGATTTTTCCACTTCCTGAGTCATCCTCGGTCCATCTTCCTTACTGATCTGTCATCCTTGATCTCCTCATCCAACGACTTGCTTTTCCTCACTTCGCTCCATATTTTTTGTTCTTTTGCTCACTTCGACCCAGTGACAGTTATTGTGTCTCCCACGAAGCTCATTTTTTACCTTTTCTTCCTCATTCTTCACTTCCTTCCATAACCAAGGGCCAACAAACCTACATAATGGCTTTAGGTGCAGATGTCTGGGATGTGGTAGAGACTGGTTATGTAAAGCCAATTGTACTAGCTAATACGGATGACAAGATATAATTCAACTTGAACGCTAAGACTATGAATGCTATTATGAGTAGGCTTACAAAAGCAGGATTTGTAAAATTTATCCAGTTAGAATATGCCAAAGCAATGTGGGACAAACTCATTAACAATTATGAAGGTAATGAGAAGGTAAAGGATGCCAAGATTCAAACCTACAAATTACAGCTTGAACAACTAAAGATGAATGAGGATGAGACAATTAATAAATTTTTCTTAAGAGTTGAGGAACTAGTAAATGCAATGAAAGCACTTGGTGAAAAAATTGAGGAAGCCTCTTTAGTTCAAAAAATTTTGAGATCTGTGCCAGATAGATTTAACCCAAAGGTCTCTGCTATAGAAGAACTTAATGATCTAAAAGATTTGGCTTTTGATCAACTTCTAGAAATGTTTTCTGCATAGGAAATGATGATAGGTAAAGATAAATCCACCACTAGATAAGCTTCTTTTAAAGCAGATAATAATGAGGAATATGAGCCTGATGAAATTGAAGCAAAATTTGTGAGAAGACTAAAGAAAGGATCAGGCAAGTATCAAGGCAAGTTTCCCTTCAAGTGTTTTAACTATGGAAATATAGGTCACTTTGCATCTAAGTGTCCACACAAGAAGAAGGACCAGAACTCTGAAGGTGAAGATAAGTACAAATCCAAGAGATTTGGTAAAAATAAAAGCTTATGTGTAAACAATGATGACTATTGAGAAGACACAAATAGTGACTCTTCATGTGAAGATAAGGTTAATGAATTTGTGTTTATGGCCAAAAAGGATTATGATAATGAAAGCACATAAAGTGATGCTAATAATGAAGAAGCTGTGGTTGACGTGGAAGGAGATTTGATCAGTGATTTAGAAGAGATTGACATACTCAGACTTAAGAAGAGAAAAAAAAACAGTTGTTGATGAAGTTTGAAAGGAATGGTAAAGAACCAAGTGAAGACTTTGTTTTAGTAAAAGTGGAATTAGTAGAGGCAAATAAATCGAAGACATTCTGAAACAACAATTATCAAAAAAGAAGGCAAGATGTGAAGATCTGGAAGAAGAAGTAGTGAAAACTAGGAAAGAGTTGGAGAATTTTCAAGCCTTGTAACACCATAATCTGTCAAGAATTAAAGACTTAGAAGGATAAGCCACCATTCTGAATCAACAAAGGAATCCAAAGTTGAAAACTGGTTTGGGTTATGAACAGGGATCAAGTAGTGGTCAACCAAGCAACAAAGCATCCATCAAGTTTGTCAAATCTACAACCAATGACAACAACAAACCTGCAGAAACAAAGGAAGATAATCAACCACCAAGGAGGAGTAAAGGAAAAGGTGCTAGAACTGAATCTGTATATCAAATATATAATACATCCTCTACTCAAGGAAATCATCAACATGGAAGAAATCGACCTGCTCAAGAAAACAACCATTTTCCAGGTGCAAATATTTTTTCTATGGATATTGTTTCTACTGTTCTAACTTTGGCCACAAAGTTGTAAATTGTTCCTTAAGATTTAGACATGAGAAATCAAGACACTGAAGGAATAAATATTTGCCACAACAAAGAATGAGACAACCAAGTAACAAACAACCACAGATTCCAAATTGTCAAATTAAGTTTAGAGACATGCAACTGAGGAGGTCAAGAAATAATAAACCGTCAATGAGTAGACAACGTAGCAACAATTAGTTTGACCTATTGAACAATTAGGTTGAATACTATAACTGTCATAACTTCGTCCACAAAGCTACAAAATGCCATCTGAATAATTACAAATCAGATCCAAGGATAAAGCTCTTTGCTAGAAATGCCAGCGCATGGAAAAAGAAAGATAGTGAAAAATGTGGTCTAGTACTTTCAACTAAAAAAAAAAGGACTCTTGGAATATAGACAGTGGATGTTCCAAGCACATGACTAGAGACAAGGATAATATTTTGTCCATGAATAAAAGAAAAACATGAAATGTGACATTTGAGGAAGATTGTAAGGTAAAAAATGTAAACTTAGGACAAGTTGTGGCTAAAGGCATAAGGACAAATAATGATGTTGATATTGAATCCTCCCATGCAAGAAAAGAAGTAGAGGAAGAATCATGTCATAAGATGGAAGCATAAGTTGTCAATATTAGAAAGAAGGTTGAGAAGTCAAACACCCAAATCAAGTTTTTGAACAATTCCATGATCCTGGATGAGATCTTGGATAGTTAGAGATCACCGAATGACAAATCCGGTCTTGGATACAACAAGGAAGAAATCAATACTCCTAAGAAACTTGATGCAAGTCCTTCATTTGTAAAAAGGGAAAGAAGGTATGACTAAGGTTATTCATGTTCAAAGAATGAAATAAATACTACAATATTTAGAATATCAGATCAAGAAGGACACCCAGAAGCTACTCAGACACCTCAAAGTAAGTTTAGAAGAGAGACACCTCCATGGATGAATCAAAGGAGGTATGAGAGTGTTTGTAACGGTTATTATTTTTCCTTGTGATGAATATGGTCATAAAAGCCTTGGATTGTAGGCATCATAGAAGAAAAATGAAGTTGTTACAATAGAAGATCATAGAAGAGTGACACAGAGAGTCATTCAATTATGACAAAAAAAGGTTGATGAAGGAGTCCCAGTAAGAGAGGTGAGCAATATTAAGTCTACTATAGAGGAAACAACTGAAGCTAAAGATGAACAGGTCCAAGAATGAGAAGGAGAAGACTCTGAGTTAGATACAAATACTTTACAGTACTCGAATAAGAGAATCCATCCTGTCTGGGGGAGTATGTATTGATTGAATATTTGATACCTCCGAAAAGTACTGCAACAACTCAGGGGGATCATGTTTTTTTTGACATTGATGTCAAAGGGGGAGAAAAGGAGTGGTCTGGATGCTACAGTTGGAGGTCGAAATAGACTAGCGCAACCTTTGAGGGTTGCCATCAATGCCAAAGGGGGAGATTGTTGGCATGTTTACAGGAATAGTGTGATTGTCATTGATGTCAAGAACAACAACGATGATGGTATGTTTATAGGAAAGAAAAGAAACAATGAGGAAATCAACAATGATGGCAAACAAGGAAAGCATAAGTTCAGGAGAAGAAGCAAATAATATGAAAATCAAAGCTTAGGAGGAATAACATGAGTATGCAGAGATCAACGATCAAAAAGAAGCGTAAGCTCCGGAGGAGGAGCGAACAATATGCAGATATCAAAGCTCAGAAGTGATATCACTTTGTGCTTTCCAGAAGTGCATCCGAGGTCCAAGAGAAGGACTCATAGGAGGAGAAAAGATCGAGACCTTTGAACACTTAGAAAATATTCTAATTCAGAGAGATCAGAAAGATCAGGAGGAAGAACGACAGCGTCCGTTGGATCACCAATCCCAAATACCCAATGACCATTAGATCAATGCTCAATGACCAGAGGAAGTGCAGAGGAGAAGTACAAATCTAATCCTTTGGATTTGAGCACTGAGGATCAATAATCATTGGATCCAGAAATAAATGCATGAAGGTTAAGCCTTTAGATGAGTGTAGGAGAGTGGACTTGTCAAAGTCCTAAAGTCCTGAAGTAAGCAAGGACCATCCATCGCCAATACTGACAGGTGGCACACGATCCTCAATTCCAGAGCCAATCACTTTGAGGATTTTTCAGTTTAAGACTTGAAAAACCTGAAGTCCGGAGAGCCGGAGAGCCAGAGTAAATGACAACCGTCAGGTCAGTGGAAGGACATGATAAGTCAACAAATCTGCATCGCAGAAAGATTGAGCCATCGATCTAAGTTCATGATCGACGAACATCATTCACTTTGGATCTAAAGACATGAGGAGGTTACACTCTATAGAGCTTGAGATTTGAAATTCCCAAAATGCGAATTTTCGTTAGCCGTTGGATCATTCCAAGTGGAAGGATATGTTATGCCAGAAGAGCTACATCGCAGAAATATTGAGCCATTGATCTAAGACTCTGATCAATGAACATGATTCACTTTAGATATAAAGATACGAGGATGTTACACTCCATAAAGTTTGAGATTGGAAAAACCTGAAGCCCAAAAATCCAAAATGAATAAGGACCATCGGATTTGGAGGAAATACAAGGACCATTGGATCAGTGCTGTTGGTCAGAATACCACATCAGCAGATCATGTCAACAAGACTACGTCAGCAAGAACACATGGCGCAATCAGAAAATGACAAGTGTTAAGTTGATTTGGCACTTCCAGTATGTGAAAATCACAGATCTAGAGGACATGTGGCGAGATATCAACATTGCGCTGACTGAAAAGTCAAAGGTAAGAGTTGTAGGAACTCGCGATTTCTGAGTTCGTGAGTTGATCTAGACCATTAGATCATGGGGAATTGTGAGCCATTGATCTGACGCTCATAAATATCGGGAAGGCAGGAGGAAAATACCCGAGGAGCTGGGAGATGCAACAATCCTAGCTGTTCATCTGGGAAGGACATGTGGCAGCCGATAAAGCAGTTTCAGAAAATCAGAAGTCAGAAGAAGGGAGGTGAGTATTCCTCCAAATTCGTGAAATGCGAAGTCCCGATATGATCTAAGTCGTTGATCTGGAGCAGGTTTCGGAAAATCAGAAGTCAAGAGAAGGGAGGTGAGTAGTCCTCCAACTTCGTGAAATGCGAAGTCCCGATAAGATATGGACCGTTGGATCACAGAGGGCTATGGGCCATCGATCTGGCGCTGAATCGAGAATCAGGAGTTGAAAGAGTCAAGGTTGGATCACACTCAAACACCCAACATGCAAGGTCATGATTTGATCACAACCATCGATAAAAGGGAGAGAGTGGACTATTGACCAGACACGATAAAGTTCACAAGTTCGCGAAACATGAAGCACTCTTTTGCTTGGCCCCTGGTCACAACCAAGGTCACATCAGTGGAAAGTTAAGGGAGGATCTAGCATGTTGGTAGGCTCCACTTCAGAGATCATTAAGATCACGAAGCGCCCATTTGATTAGCGATTGGTCACATCAGCGAAGGTTAAGGGAGGAGCTAGCATGTAGCTAGGCTCCACATCGAAGATCGCAAGTTGGGAGAATCGAGGAAACTCGCAGCTGAATATCCAATGTTTGATATCACAAAGTGCCTTTTGGTCAGGCCTGTGGTCACAGCTCGTGGTCACATGAAAGGAAGGGGCTTAGCCAAAAAAGTGAGCTCCCACTGTGTATATTTCTTAGAAAGGGAAAAAGGCGCCAAATGGATGAATGAGCAAAGGTTCTCTGAGTAACTGTCAGAAACCGAGTGATTGTATCTGCTAGAGAATTCAACGAGCTTGAGTGTGATCGCCAGAGGAGCTGAAGAGTCTCAAGGTAACTGCCAATGAAGTGAAGATTCATCATTTAGACAATTGATAGATGGAAATGCGTCTAAGACTGTAACTGCCAAAGAAGCTGAATAATATCAGGATAATGACCACTGATGAAGAACAGACTCAGGATGATTTCTAGAGAGGACGAAGAGTTGAGTGTATGCCCTGGCAGAGGAATTGGCATGATAGATATGCACAGAACAGAGAAGAGATGGTTGCTTCTGTTGAGAGTTATTCATGCGGGTAGAAGTATGTTGTGTGCAAGAGATGAAATGCACAGAAGAGGCATAACACATTGAATGGAAATAATACATAGAGCATAAAGTGTAGAAGTAAGAGACAGAACATATATGCTTATATGAGAGAGGAAGAGAAAGATGAGGTGCGCATGCAAATACAAAGAAGAAGACAATAAATCTCAAGGGAATGTGAGCAGGAAGACACTGATGCAGGGAGAGTAGAGTAGTGTAGTAGAACAATGAGGAGACTGGTAAGCCATTGATGAACACTGTATCATTGTAATAAATTTCAGTAAGCAGAGATTTATATTTTAGGGTGGTAGGGAGTTGATAGGGAGGACTGTTGTCCTCAAAGTTTCAAGTGGGTGCTTGAACACTAGAGTTGTATCTTCCATCTGGTTGGAGCCAGAAAAACCAGGGTGGCAAGGTGGTTCAAGGGAGAACTATTGTTCTTTGTTATACATGTTGGTGCATGTGTAACTAGAAGTTGGTGCTTCCATCTAGTTGGTACTGGAAAACTCAGGGAGTTGGTGCTAGAGAAACCAGGGAGTTGGTTCTCTCAACAAGTTGCATCTTGTAAAACGAAGGTTGTATCCTCAAGAGGAGTTGGAGCTCCCAAGAATGATAATGTACAAAAAATAAATATTACTTATCATATCAAGAAGAAGAGGTTTTTCCCTTTATGGGTTTCCTCAGAAAATATATGTCTTTGTATATTTCATGTGTGTGATTGATGTTGAATATTCTATTGCTTACCTCCCTGCATTATTGTGATTGTCATTGTGTGTTCTATAAAGAGTTTAAAATGGGAATAATTGTTTAAGCATAGTAACAATTGATTCATCCCCCCCTCTTAGTTGTCCAACAGACTTCAAATCAATCTTATTGAAGTATTTGACCCCCTTGAGTTGGTCAAGGAGATCATCAACTCAGGGAATTTGGTACTGGTTCCTAAGTGTGATTTTATTTAGGGCTCAATAATCAATTAAGAGTCACCAAGTCCCATATTTCTTCTACACAAGAACAATTGGGATTCCACAAAGTGATGAGATTGGGAGGATGTGCCCCTTTTCGAGTAGCTCCCGGATCTAGCGCTTGATTTCCTCATTCTATGACAGAGAGTGATGATAGACTGGCCCATTGGGTAGCAATGCACTGAGGGTCAGATCGATTAAGTGCTTGACCTGATAGTGCATAGGTACCCTAGTGGGTGAGGAGAATATGTCTTTGTATTCTTCCACGACCTTATCCTCTTTCTTATCCTGCATGGAGAGACCTGTCATGGAGGCCATGGATGTGGCTGCAACCTTCCACCCATTTTGAGTGTGAATCATGAAGAAGACAAACTTCCCAATCTGAGAGATGACCTTTCTGCATTGCTTGGAAGAGATCAAGGAAATGGTGGTAGATGGGACTAGCTCGGGTATCCTATATAATTTCCTATCTAAAGTAATAATAACACTACACGGCCTAGACTCATATACAACATGACATTTCCATAAATAGGGATGGCCCAAAAGAACATCACAAACTTCAAGGGGGGAAACATCACATAATACCTCATCTTTGAAGGGCTTGATGATGTAGGCTAGGAGACACTGTTGGCTGACATAGAGATCGCTCCCTTGGCAGAGCCATCCGATGGTGTATGGTTGTGAGTGTGGTGTTTTCAGCGAAACCAATTGCTTGACTAACTTCACTGAGATGAGGTTATTCTGGATAAAACCATCAATGATGAAGTGCAATGAAGTACCCTTCACACACATCTGTGAATGAAAGAGGCACTCACCTTCCTTTGGTTCACCAGGTTCGTCAGGCTAGACCTTGGTGGTGGTAGCAATGGTGGCACTGGGTTCTGCATCAATGATTTGTCTCCCTTTTATTGGTTCAGACTCAGAGTTAGATCCTGCATCTGATTCAAAATCTTTCACCTCAGCCACCAATGACTACTTTGAGTAGCATTCAACGGTGTTATGCCAAGGGATCTTATGGAAATCACACCATTTCCCAGTGTCTTTCTTTGTCTTCCCATTTTCCTTCTTTGTTTGCAGTTTGGACTGGTTGTCCTAAGGATGTCCATCCTTTCTCTACCATTTATTATCCAGGTTGGGGCCACCTTTTCCCTGCTTCTACTGTGAGGGGTTTTCGGACCCAAACTGTCGTGTCTTATGTTTAAGCTTTTTCTCTATTTTGACAACATATCGATAGGCTTCACCCAACGACGAGATGTCCAAAAACTCCATTTATGTCTGGATATATCTATGTAGACCGTCATGGTACTTGACCACCAGATGTCACTCAGAGTTTTTGATACCCAGCTTGGTGCTCAAGGTATGGAAGACATTGGTGAACTCTAGCACTATTTGGTCCCTTTCCTGCCGCAGTGTGATCCATATTGTATATAAGTCGTCATAACTTACAACAGGGTAGTATTTTTCCTTAATAATGTTCCTGAAGGAATCTCGAGTGGGTGCAACTACAAATAATTTAGATTCCACTATTTCCTTTTGCTCACAAAGAGTCTCCCACCAATATTTGACATGGGAGACGGCCTTAAGGAGCGCGATTGTAATATTTTCTCTATTGGAAAAGTTGTGGAAATAAAAATACTCTTCTATAAGGTTTAACCATTTTTCTAGAGAATCCACATCTATTTTACCTTCAAATATAGGAATATAAAAATTGATATGTACCTTGAAGGGTGCGACACCTCAGCTTGAGGAAGATGTGCCCCCTATTGGCAGTCATTGAAGCATTTGCTCAAAGTTATCCATCATCTCATTCCTTTGTTGTGATAGGGATTCCTCGAGCAACAATTTAAATGGATCTCCTACCCCATCATCTCTCTTTTCTTCCCCCATGGGAAACCATCGGGTTCGATGAGGCCGATCTTATAAAGGCTCAATTGGTTTGAGTCCCAACTTCTTATACCCTAATCTCATTGGGGACATGCACAAAGAAACAAATGAAGAGTATATCACTCTGATACCATTGATTTGAATTTATGAGTGAAATGAAATGAAACACATATTTATAACATTAACATAGATATACAAAGAATAATAACAAAGATACAATGGAACTTAAATTCTATTCAATAAATAAATCTTATGAAATTGTAAAATGAAAAATGAAAACAATCTTGCTCTAATGGTGGTAGCTAATCTTTGAGAAGAGATGCGATGGCTACATGCATTTGTCTAAGAAAATCACAATGAGGCCTCCATGACTTTTTAGCATCAAGAAGTAAACAAAAAACCCTAGACATAAAAAAACCTAACCCTAGGAGATGAAGCGCCAAAATTCATGTGGGCCCCGATGGGGTAAGTTGGTACAACAACTTCTTGGGGTCATAACGTTTGCATACGATATTCATTTTAGGCACACGATAGCCCTTTGGAAAGGTCTATCTGATGAATACACATTGTTCTATCACACTCTAACTCCGCCCAAAGTGTGACTATGGTGTGCCCAAAAAATGTTGTTTAGGGCCTCAAAACGATCTCGAAATTTTAGGACACAAAAAGCTAGAAAAAAAACTGCCAAGATGTAAACTTTAACTGCCAAGATGAAAGTTGTATGTGAGCTAGATGGAAGAAGTGGGTGGCCACCAATATTCTCCTGGATCAAATTTGTTTCAACTCCATGTTAAAGCATAGGTATTAGAACTCTAGTCATTGTTGCAACTCTCGTTGCTGCAACTCTTAGTGATGCAACTCTCGATGCTACAAATCTTGTTGTTACTGCTACTCTCAATGCTGTGACTCGCATTGTGCTGCAACTCTTGCCTCACCATTGCTGCAACTCTTGCTACAGGACCATTTCTACAACTATGACATGGGTGTTGTAACTTCATGCATGCCATAACAAATCATCAGTCAACTGCAAAATTATCATCCAAGGATCGACCAGTCAGTCAACAACCACTCATGAACATAACAAGGGAAATTTTGCACGAGAAGGGAATGGATGACTCAACCACAAATTTCCATATGGATTATTTAGTTAGCATGCACCCGATGTTTTCCATCTTTTGTAGAAAACAATGTAACAAGATGAGACAACCCGGTTCTTGTGGTTGTCCATCGATTCTCTTAGTTAATTTAGGAAGAAACCATTGTTTATAAAACCCCCACCCTCTCTAAACCTAGGACACACAGAGAAAAAGCATAAGAAATTTTGTGAACATAATTGTATTGATATGCTCATTTTTGTTTAATACAAACTTTCATTTTGTTCTTGTCCAAGTAATGGTGTGTTGAGCATTTAAGCGCCCTACTATGTTCATAGACCCTTACCTCGTCTGAGGAAGTAGGGTTCGCTTCTTATCTCGATACTATTTGTATATTCTGTATTTTATAAAAGTAGTTGTAACATCTTTTATGTTTTCATTTATTTCCAACAATTCCTCTATTAACATCTTGTTGCAACTCTAGTGATTTTCATTGTTGCAACTCCTGATTTCCATAACTCAATGCTAACACTATAGGGTATCATTTTCTGATTGATGAATGAGTAGATGTAGCATCTTTTATATTTTCATTTATTTCCAACAATTCCTCTATTTAACATTTTTCCGTAACTCTAGTATTTGCTCATTGTTGCAACTCCTATTACAACCACTCCATGCTGACATTGCAAAACCCTATCCTCTAATTAGATAATGTGTAGTTGTAGCATCTCTTATCATTTTCATTTATTTCTAGCAATTCCTCTATTTAACACTTTGTTGTAACTCATGTTGTTGCGAATCTTGTTGCTGCAACTCTTGTTACTACAACTCTGGTTTCTACAACTCCTGTTGTTGCAACTCTGCACTTACATTACAACATTTACCTTTATGGTTAACAATTGTGTGGTTTATAGTTTGAGATTGTTTATTTCCTTTGTTTACACATAGTGTGGTTTGATTTCTACAACTTGAGGTTTGTTGCATCTCAGTACGTGAGCCATAACATATACATCACATTAATCAAGATAATTCTAATACTTGAATAAGTCACTGATGGCGCACTGTCGCAACCCCTTGGGCTCCCAGCGCCCGACCTCCCAGTCTAAGGATTTTTCAATTTCTTTTATGATCTGAAGCGACTCTTTTTGACTCCCTGTTGGAATCTCCAATTATCGATCCACGGGTCCTTTTCGGAAACTCCCCAGTGCGAACAACACTAGGCGCGAGCTCCTTTCTCCCCAAGCGACCACAATGCTATGACCAAGGGCCTAACCCAAAGTCACTTGTCGCAGCTCGTGATCTCGCGAGTTCATGAGTCAAAACTCCCAACTCTTCCTTTCCAATATTGCAATACCCAAAATGCTGATACAGGTATGGCTCCCTCTCTGTCAGCGCCTTCCTTGCGTGACCACCGGTTAGGCTTAACACTAGCACCTCTCGCTACTTGCATCTTCGTGAGTTGTAGCATTGAGCTCTCGTCTTCTCATCCTGCGAATCCCCAAGACATGAGAAATCAACAGAGTGTTGACTCCCTTCTCCAGGCGACGTGTATCCACCTGTTAACCACGCGGGCCCCACCTTGTGGTTCTGCCACGTGTCCACACTCGTACCTTGACTCTCGGCACTTCATGACTTCTACAGTCAAGATGAGGTCCTCTCAACCTTCGAACCTCTGAATGCGCGATACATGCGATGAGGCTCTGATCCAACGATCCTCCGCGACTTGGATCCTACGACTGTCTCCACTCCTCGCGACTTGGAGCACCCAACTCTTGGGCTCTCACCTTGCGAACCTCTGAGTTCACGAGATCCCTCGATCTCTGCCACCTGTCCTCCTCATATGGACGGTCCTGATTCCTTCATGACTTCGCCACTCGCGAAATTAAGGTGCTCACCTCTGTGAGTCCCGGTGCCCGAATCTCCGAAACAGACGATTTCGTGACACGCGTCCTCCCGTAGATGGATGACTCAGATCTAATTCACCCTTTCGTGATTTCTGATGTCGAGGGCCCAAACTCTCATCCTCCAGGCTCCTGAACTCCCGAACGCCGAATTCCTGATACAATAATCCTTTGGGACTTTCGCTCTGCTTACGAGGGTTTAAACCTCGAGCTCCTCTCGACAGATCTGATGACTGTCGGCTATTCTGAGTGAGATCCAACGGCTCAGAATCTCTTCGGCTCTTGTGTTCCTCCTGTTGCTTCCTGGATGTGAAATCTTCAACGGTCTAGATTTCTTTGGCTTAATCCAAGGACAGTTGTTGCTCCTCCCGATCTTCGTGCTTTTCTTCCCGGACTTGGAATAATTTCCAAGGTTCAAAGGCTTCGACCTTTGCTTCTTTTCCCTCTGTGAACTCTTCACCTTGAGTCTCGCCTACGCTTATAGAAACACTGTATCCCTCCTGACCTTTAGGGAACCCCAAACTCTTCAAAGAGTTTTGTGGCTTCTGCACTCCTTGTAGAGTCTTCACACACACAAATGTACTATTTCTTCCGAGCTTCCTACTACTCAGACCTTAAGGAACCCAGTCCTTTTCCCTTCTCCCTCAGATGGAGAATTTGGATGCCCTCCTGGTTATCCTTCACTCAAGAAACTTGATTGTTGAGTCTACAGGGTGTTCAACAACCCTGAGAAGATCCTTCAGTGAATTCTTCTTCTAATTATGGAACTCAAAGAGTTCTCTCCTTGTGCCTATATACACACTGACTCAATGCCCTCCTGGCAGAGTTATACAGAACTCCTCAGAGCTTTTGTCTTCTTCTGAACTCACAACATAGTTCTTCCTCTGTGCCCTCCTTGCACTGGCTCAATGCCCACCTAGCAAAGCTTTACAAAACTCATAGTAGAGTTTTTGTCTTCAACTGTGTCTCTTCTACACAGCCTTGCCTTCTGAGGTGTTCAACAACCTCATAGGTCTTCCTCGAGTTGATGATTTCAACTACTGTGCCCACTTGGCACGTCTTTGTCTGAATCCGCAGAGTTCAGAAGTGCTTCTATGCACTGGTACTCAGAGACCGCAGTACTCTATCATGCCCTCCTGGCATGAAACCACACAGAACCTCTCAAGCCTGAAAATCAAAACAACTCCTGCAACTGCAAACCTACAACATACATTCACAACATAAATAGAACACACACAGACATTCATTCAACACAAGAAATATGCAGGAAAAACTGTTGTTTGTATTAAATGGCAAATGCCTGTTTTT
This sequence comes from Picea engelmannii, assembly GCA_009831015.1. NCBI lineage: Eukaryota > Viridiplantae > Streptophyta > Pinopsida > Pinales > Pinaceae > Picea > Picea engelmannii. Next base: position 227,424 of record ML786138.1, read on the forward strand.
ACAAGGTATTCCTGAGCACGAACTTCAACAGAGTCTCATCTCCTTCTCTTCTTCTCTTGACTATTACAACTATCTCCTAAATGATATCGAAATTGATCTTTTACATGAGGGGCTCTTCGAGCTCTTCCCTCCAATCTCACCTACCCTATTCAATTACATTGAATGGGCTATCTAGTCCACAATTCAGATCTAGATATTAGCCTTACAAACATTTAAGGCCTACCTACTTCTACACCTGTGCAAAGCATGGCCTCACAGCTCAACAACCTAAAACATTTAATTACATTCATTCAAATTCTATTTGAAAATGAGGGTTGCGCCTCTCTTCAGCACGTGATTTAAAACTGCTGACGTGGCTAGTTGGCTGGCTGGCTGATGTGGAGAGATGCTCCTGCATTAGTCACCTTTACTTTTCTACATGTGTGATTTACTTTACTGCAAGTGTGACGCTTACTTTTCTGCAAGTGTGATTTACATTCCTACAAGTGTGACCTTTACTTTTCGACAAGTGTGATTTACTTTCCTACAAAAGTGATATTTAATTTCATGAAAGTGTGACATTTAATTTCCTATAAGTGTCACAATTACTTTCCCACAAGCCCCTGTTTTCATTCCCAAAAGTGTGGATTTGATTGCAAGAAATAGTGCAGTTTAATTTAGTGACTTGCTAAAGAATCTTTGTATTTTGCCTTGTGACATTCATTTGGAATTACTACAACTAATTGTCAATTGCAACATTATACTTGAATATACAATGCATGATAGTTCATAAGTTCAATGCGACCTCATATTGATAATTAAATTCACAACCCTTCAATTTATTACTAATTTAATTAGGAAGTGATTGAAAAGCCCGTCATTTTTGGCATCCTTGCTAGGGATCTGTCAAAAGTATAGTTGTTGTTTTTTTGTCGTTTGGATTTTCATTACAGTAGATTGAGTGATATGATTTCTTTAACATTTCAAGTCACTCTCAAGAGGGAAAGGAGCCCATTCAACCAAACTATTTTTCACCTTTAACAAGTTTTCTTGCTAAAAAGAGACCCAAGACCTCCATTCAAGAATCTGAGATTGTACAGGTTTCTATGAAAACATAGGTCCCACCTTAAAAAGATTGATCAATGAACAATATCACTCCAGGTAGTTTGTCTTTCCTAAAGCCCCTTCAGAAGTAGAAGACGACCCTTAGAAGGAGATGACACCCAAAATTGTCAATGAAGAAACCTCTGCCTCCATACTTCCAATTAGAAGATCAAATGAAGAGACCAAAATGAAGAATATCCCTCATTCAAACTTGTCGAATTTCTAAGTTCTATCCAAAGAAGATCCTGACATGTTCTTCTTCAAATTCGATGTACTTTGTACAAGTTATGATTATGTGTCACATGCCCATAAATTGAAGCTTTTTCCCGCCACACTCAAGAATGTTGCACTACGTTGTTTCATGGGCCTTGGAAAGGACAACATCTGCACATGGGACCAAATGACAAAGAAATTCCTAGAAAAGTACCAAGATTATTGTAAGGATAAAGAAAGGAGGGAGGAAGTATTTAGGATGACACAACATGAAGATGAGAGCCTTGAGTATTTTATTTTTATTTTTTTGTAAGTAAAATATTTGTATTACCTTATGATATCAAAATCATACATATATCTGGTCCTTGACACGTGGTCCACCAAGTGTGGAAACCAAGATAATGTCAGGGTCATATGTGATCATCTAACATAAGCCAAAATACATAGTTGATAGAGCTTGTTATTATAACTATGACCTGCCATCCAAAATGTTTGCTACCTATCATGTCTAAAAAGATCCTGAAACTAAAAAACTACATCAAACAAAATCACATTCCTAGATTGTGTTGGTTCCTCCATTTTCGGGGTGAGTGCACCAGGGCGCAATGAAAGGATTAGGTTGATGAAAAGCTAGGCAATGTCGACCATTGGAAGATATGGAGAGAGTGTCCACGAAAGCGTCCAAGCGTCGATTGAGAATTTCCATGCCAAAGATTAATTCAACCACATCTCCTTTGGGTTCAAACACTAATTGGAGTTGTTAATCAAGGAGTCTAGGAAGAGGAGGGGCCTCATATAGCTGACGTGAAATTGAAATATCCTTCAAATCTTGAAAGGAATCATGTGATGACTCTACTTCATTATCCATTGGGTTGTATTTTGCATCGGGTGAGTCCATACGAATATCAACATCCTTGACTTTGCTGGGTGGAGACGGAGGGTCAGGGGAAGGATGAAAGGAAACCAAGAGGTTGGGGTTAGGAGGCGATGCCATGCAAGGTTCTTCCTCCATAATGAAAGGCCCCCAATATTCTAATGAGGCAAGAGAGTCGACAGTGGGATCATCCTTAAGAGGAGGGGATGAAGAGCCGGAGGAAGAGCGAGTGTGAGAAGGAGGGTGGGGGGGCCTCTGCGAGACTGTCCTCGTTCTCTAGGAATGAGTACTTCAGGGCCTCTGTGAGACTGCCCTCATTCTCTAGGAATGATGCAAAGGTAAATACTACATAAAAAGTTAAGGGCTTGTGCAGATCTAAATACCAGCAAAATGAAGGTCAGGAATAGAGATAAAAGAGAAGTCATGATAGATGGAATAGAGAGGAAATGGGAAGTAATACTATTACCATGCCTGGAGTCCTCCATTAATGCCGAATTAACCACCTTTCCTTCTCCTTCACGTGATCCATACATCAGAAGCATTGAAAGGACTGTGATCATTAATTCCCACCCTGTGAGAACATCAATGAACTAGAATGCCATCACACATAACCCCCTTGAGAGCGCAATGAGAATTGAGGAGGTGACGACCAAATGCATTGTCTTAAATTGGATTCTTATACACCTTTCACCTCATTTGGGGAAAGATCCTTGAGGATTATATTAAAAGGTTCAACTATAATTTACAGAGGGAAATGAAAGGAGAGTTGTCTCTAGAGACATGATGTGTCTTATTATTGAGAGGAATCTGAGATGATTGCATTGAACTTCCAAACCCAATGGTTGGAGGAGATGTTTCACAGTTAGAATATGATGTTGTCTTGGAAAATTTCTCGTAAATACTCCAGGGGCACTTAAAAAATAGACAAAGGATGAATAAATATATTAACGAGAACTAGCAATACCGTTGGAGGTGGAGTCACAAGAGTAGAGATCGAGAACATGTCATAAGACTTCAAGACTGATATACTTAGTTCCTTGAGCTCCTAGTTGGATAAACTGCAAATGAAGACGACTAAAGAATATATAGAATGAGGTTTAGCCATATTTTTCCCAAAGTACAGGAGGAAGCATCCATGGAAAGAATGTATGTTGGATCAAATTGAGGTTTGTGGAATATGTAGTGAGGACCATGATACTTGCAACCATCCATCCTTACCAGGATTGAAAGTTGTCTATCAGAAAGTTGAGGAACCGAAGCAACTATGCTTTGTTTCGTAGAAATGACCTTGGAAACCTAGACCTCAAGGTATGGTTCAATACCAGTCTCAATATTCTAATTAATATTGGACTAACCCTTCCATGCAATATACTTCTCAACCATGGTGTCTTCCAACACAACCATGGGTGGCTCCTCCTCCTCCAAGCCAGTTATGAAAACAAGGGTGGAGAAATCCCACTTTAGGAGGTCCTTAGTAGGCCATAACACAAACCACCCATGCAACTTCTACCCCCTCCATATATGCAGGAATCCATATTAGCCCCTCCTTGATCACAATTACCTGCACAACCTATCGCTAACCCTAATAAAGAGAGGCCAACCCAACCAACACAAGTTGTCATACTTTCCACATACCCCACCTATTCCATCTCTTCCCTGGACTACCATGATATCCATGTTTGATCTAAGAAGACATTAAACAAGGACCAACCTCTTGTTTGTATTGAGGATTTGAATGAGGATTTACAAAATGAAGAACCAAAACATGAAAAATATCATGAACCTTTGAAATTCGATCATGCCTAGCCTAATACAAAAATATTAAACCTAGATAAACCTCTTACTCAACCTAAATTTGACTTCTTGGGGGAGGTTCAGAACATGTGTGTTAAAATACCATTGTCCCAAGCCATAAAACATGTACCTATATACTCTAAAGCGGTACGAGAACTTTGTTTAAGAAAACCTGGTAGAAAAAGGAAGGATCTCGAAACCGTCCATGTTATGGGTAAACTGTCAGAATTAATGATGGGGGGAGTTCTCATAGCCAAATAATCTGACCCTGGTATCCTGGTCGTTAATGTGAAGATTGATAATATACTCATTAGCAACACATTAATCGACCTTGGTGCTTCCATTAATGTTATGATGCATGAGACCATGGAAACCTTAGGACTCACTGGCCTTAGGGAAACCCCAACTGTACTCCAACTTGATGACATATTAACTATCAAACCAAAGGACATCCTAGAAGATGTAGTGATCTTTGTAGATCCATGGGAATATCCCATTGAATGTATGATCCTACAACCCAAAATATCTTTGGTGGGTTATCCTTTAATATTTGGAAGGACCTAGCTATCCATTGTTGATGCTTACATCAGTTATAGGTAAGGCAACATGACCATATCCCATGGGATATCTACAAAACAATTAACCCTGTATCCTCACACCAAAACCAACATAGATTTTGAAACACCACTATGGGCCAATGGAGAATATAGTGATGAAGAAGGAAAATCTCATCAATTCCTGTCTATAGATCAATACTTAGCCACCAAAGAGAAAACAAAGGATTATGGAATCAATCATTTCATAACCTCTTCTTCTTTCACAACAAACTCCATGTTATTTACCATGTTATGCATTAAAAAACACATGCTTCTCTTTCCTCAACAAGCATCTCACCTTTAGCATACATGTCCTCAGCTAAAAAAGACTAAGGGTCCATTGAAAAAACCATAGAACTCAGCCTCGGGAAAACCTTGAACATCAATCTGGGTTTGTCTGGACAACAAAAAGAGTGATCGGTTAAAGTGGTACAAAAGCATAATGATGCCTTTTCCTGGGACTACTTTGACATGAAGGGAATCCATCCTAACTTGTGCACACACCATAGACACATTCAAGAAGGATATAGACCCATCCACCAACCCCAACGCCGAATGAATCTAACACCGAGGGACATAGTTAAGGAAGAGATACAACAATTACGCACAATCAACTTTATCTATCCAATTTTTGACAGTCAATGGGTCTCCCCTCTTGTCATTGTACCAAAGAAGAATGGTAAATGAAGAATTTGTGTGGACTATTGAGAACTCAACAAAGCAACACACAAGGAAAATTTCCCACTTCCATTCATTGACCAAGTCCTAGATACATTAGCAGAGAAGAAATACTTTTCTTTCCTCGATGGATTCAATAAATATAACCAGATTCAGTTCACACATGAGTATCAAGATAAAAACCATTTACCTATCCATGGGGGACATTTTATTATCATGTTCTGTCGTTCGGGCTATGTAATGCTCATGTCACCTTTCAAAGAGTTGTAGTTGGTATATTCTCTTATTTCATTCATGATTGTGTGAAAATATATATGGATGAATTCATGACATATGGAAATGGATTTGATGAGGCATTGGAAAACTTTGAGAAAACATTAATAAGGTGTAAAGAATCAAATATTTCCCTCAACAATGAGAAATGTTCAATGATGTTAATTGATGGCATTGTATTGGGGCACCACATCTCAACTAAATGCATCCAAGTGAATCTGAAAAAAATCAAGATAATATTAAACTTCCCATCTCTGCGTTCGAAAAAAGAGTTACAAAGTTTCTTAGGATATGTTGGTTGCTAGCGTCGCTTTATTGAAAATTTATCATGAATTGCTCGCCCATTGTTTTCTTTGCTTAGCAAAAATTATGAGATTTTGTGAAAATAAATATGCCAACATGCACTTGAAGAACTGAAATCTAAGGTATCTGAGGTGTTTTAGGGTAAATGAACACTGCAGGAGATAAGTCCCTTAGGATCTTCCTAGACCTAATAAAGAATAGAGATGTAAATGGTAAATTTTCCTAGATCAAGTTCATACATGAAAATGATCTACAAGTAGATGGAATGTAAGGCTTACCCGATGATCCTACGGTTGTCCCTGCACGCTCCTTAGCGATTAGCTTCCACAAATATTCCCTTCACTCTTACCAACTTATATCTACACACATGGAGACACAAAAACCTTCCACAAGATCAAACTAATCATGTATAAATTAATGATAGATATAATAATGTGCCATAACACATGAAAACATTAATTCTCCACAAGGAAATATAAGAATTACATACATGTCCAGGTAGAGGGAAACATCTTGTACATATTCTATTGATAAAACAAATGGATTACACCTTACAAAGAAGTTGGTGCAGTCCTTTACCAAGTTCCTTGCCCAAGCTCCGTAATAAAACTTTTAGAACAAGTTTTCTTTCTACTTTCTCCTCCCTTTTCCCATGAGAGACCCCCATTATTTATATGATAGTAGAGATATGATCAAAGGGTAGTTTGTATAATATATCCATGCCCAAGATGACAATATTCTCGAGTTCGAACCACAAAGAATCTGGGGGTTTAATCTCATCTCACGAAACCAATCCTAAATAGGGAGTAACAAACCTGGTTACACCTTGCATTCTTGCAGGGAGCGACCAATCTCCCTTTGCAAGAGGAAAAGGAGCGAACAACACTTTTTGGTCACGGGCTGTAAAAGGGAAACGAACAACCATAAATTATTTTATTGCAAACTCAGGGGAAAAGTAGTATAATTCAGTGGTTTAGGATTTTAACCCCTATATGATACCCATAAAGTGATTAGGTGGAAAATAAATGTATTATAGATGGCCCCTAAAGTGTGAGGTCATAAAAGGTGTATGATGGAAAAAATACTTTACAAATAAAATCACAGAGCTATGGGCGAAGGAATATGGAAAGAAACCATCATCAGTCCTGCATAATAATAACATCCCCGAGGTAGGCATAGCCATGCTCGATAAGAAAAACTAAGCATAGCCACCAAAATAGTACACTGCGGATCCATGCATGATGCAAAAAATTAGATCATTTCCATGAAAGAATACACCGTGGATCCATGTCACAAGTGAAAACATAGCCACGACCAAATACAAATGTGGATCTATCTCACAACATACAAATTAGTGAGATGACTCGATGCTTGAGTGATCTATGAAGTACTCATGAATAACTCCATCACAACTTGGGAGGTGTTATAGAAATATTCCCCTGTGAACATGTGAACTTTCCCTTGGATTACTGGCCCCTACATTAAGACATAAACAATCATTTGGACACTACCATTCCTATAAAATCATTTTGCTTATCGAAAACGAGAGGAGAAGGTAAAGTAGGATTTACTTTGTTTACGATGTTTGTCCTAGTTGCTCCTATCTGCAAGATTGATCCAATTCCTGGCGCAAATCAATACCTGCAATGAACGATAAGAAACATATGACCTCCTTCTACTATAATGGATTAGGAAAAAAAAATTCATCTATGCAAATTAAATTAAACATAGACAATCACACAAAAACACATACTTGAAGGAAATAGACCAAGTATATTAAGTGAGAACAAGGAAAACTTATAGACCATGAATGATGTCAGCTGAAACTCATCCAAGATCTCCTCATCCAACCCTTGCATGAATCCCATGATCATAAGTCTAATATCAAAGGTTTGATACATCTAATATTTCTCCATAATCAAAGGTTTGATACCTCTAATCTTTCTCCAGAATCAAAGGTTTGATATCTCTAATATTCCTCCTTTTACCATGGAAATCCCTCATTATATGAGATTTGGAGGCTTAACCACCATGGAGAAGATCACTCACTAGATCCACTAAAATGGGATCTCAAATATTTTTAGGGGGGAAATATCTCTCAAGGATTTTAGGGAGGAAATATCTCTTAAGGATTTTAAGGAGGAAATATCTCTCAAGATCCACAAAATTAGTAATTTGGTTTGAGAAAATATCTCAATGATCCATGAGATTCTCAACCTCTCCTTGAGATTAGGAAATTGACTGTGAGGTGGATTCTCACACTAAATTAATTTCCTTTTTATGAATATTAATAAACAATTCATGTGCACATAGTATTTTGACCTTCATATGATGTATTTTTTCTCTTCATTGACTAAGGATTGTGACAAATGTTATTTCATGGGGTCAAGGTGTATGAAACACTTAAAAAGGTGCATTTGACACTTTTACGACACTTAGGGTGAGGTACTTTAGTGTGGCATTTTGATTTGTAATAGATCCCCCCTAAAGTGTGAGGTCAAAAGAGAAATTGATGGCCAAAACACTTTACAAATTCTTCAATGCAAGGGTGTGGAGTTGGAGAACCTGGCAGAAGCTACAAACAACCATCAAACAACCATCAAACATTATTAATATATGTTCCATTTCCAAGGCAATAATACCTATGGTCAGAATATGAGATGACTCAAAGCACGACCGCTGACCAATACACTGCATATCCATGAAAAATACTAAGGATATAACCACTAGAGATACAATGTGGATCCATACCTCCATGACATGAACTGATCGTAGCCACAAAAAATACACACTGGAGCTACAAGATGATAAAACATAGCCACAAACCAGTACAATGTGGATCTATGTGACAATATATATATCATCATGCTCAAATGGTCTCCTTCACAGCATGGGCAAAACATATAACAAAGTGGACACTCAACCCAGAGTCTTCGTCCCAATCCCGATGTGGTACGAATCTAGCCATGTGAATAGATGATCTGATGTTGAAAATGATAGAAACCACTTGATTACCGATCATTGAGGTAAAATGTTAACAAGTGTGAAGGAAATCACCAATGATGTCAATGACTCCCAAGGTACCCTAGTACATTCCAATGAATGTGAATAAATGAGTTGAGGTTGAACATTCATGGAATCATCCGATCATAGGTAAATGATGCAAACATATTGTCGGAAGTGAGGAGGAATGCCATTGATGGATATCGGTCCCAAGATACTAAATGGTTTCTAAGTCTAATTCCCAGATGATGTGTTGAATTTGATAGGAAAAGACTTGTCCAAGGAGCGCCTTGATGTATCCCCCATCTTCGACAGGAAATTAACACAAGCAAGTGATGTAATATGGTGAATCGAATGAGTATGGATTAATATAAGAAATTGAAATTGGCAATATCGTAGATGGATGGTTTGAAGTGACACTTCCCTTGAACATGATGAGGCATGACAACTGAGTTGGAAGCACTGACTTGACGAGTACCAAGAATGTAATGTGATGACAATAAGAGCACTCTTCGACTGGACAAAAAAGTATGGCGACACATGGAATTGGTATGAATCAGAGACAAGTGTATTACCCAACTGTAAGATGAGATGTAAATAGGTTCCATGTTCAAGGGCGACAATAGCTACCATAAAGGATTCCCAAAAAATTGACCCACTTCCATCAATCCCCCACCCCCCACCCAAATAGATGAGTACCTCTTTTTCATTTAAGAA
>ML786138.1:237120-256481 GCA_009831015.1 Picea engelmannii
GGTAACACATTCTCTATATAAATCACCTTCGTAAATTCTTCTGCATTTATTTAATGAACTGGAAGAAGTAAGGGTTCGTTCCCATATGGGTCCTTCAATGTGTAGTTTAGTGAGTCTAGAGAAGGAAAATTTAGCGGTTTTTCATGTTTAGAGAGTCTGAAAAGAACTTAAAGGCGACTCCATGAATGAATTTTTCATAAATTTAGTCTCCCAAGCCCCAAAAAAGTGTAAAACAATACATGGGAGAACTCTTCTAATCATGCTTGATTAGAATGTTCCTTTTTCGTAATTAGTCTCACGAGGCCGATAAAGAGATAAGCTATCACTCAAATAATTCCCTTTCAAACCTTTTAATGAGTGTGAAAGGAAGCAAGATCACTCGACAATCTTTTCATGTTTAGAGAGTCTGAAAAGAGCTTAAAAATCTCCAGGGGGTTCCTTTTTAATATAACCTTTACTAGTCTGAAAAAGTGATAAAAGTATACTTGGTCACATTCTCATGTATTCACGAGCACGAGAAAGAACAAAGACTAAGCTCATAATTGGTTTCATCTTTACACAATCTTGAAACAAAATTAAACTGTGCTTGTAATTTCCAAAGGTTTTGAGGGATACCCATGGATGGTTGGTACCCTGCCCCTAGCTTGAAAAGCTAGCGACTTAACTCCAGAATGATAATCAAAGGCTGGAGACATGTCCCCCAAAGCTTCATTTCATTCGTCGATGCTTATATTGTCACCGATTTATGTACCAGATGGAGGAAAAAAGGTCAAGTAATAAAGGCAGATGAAAGGAAGGTTCAAATATGAGACCTAACGAAATAATTGACTTGACATCTATGAGATCTAGCTAAAGACTCGACTCGATATCTACGAGACCTAGTGAAAAGACTCTACTTGATAGGAGAGGTGACTTTTTCATTTTTTAATGAGCTTGACATAGACAATGAACTATGCTCGTAGCTTCTGTTTCATTTTTTAATGAGCTTGCCATAGAGAAGAAAAAATATGCTCAAGACCTTTGTTTCATTTTTTAATGAGCTTTCCACAGAGAAGCAAAACTATGCTCAAAACCTTTGTTTCATCTTTTAATGATATTGCCACTGAGAAGCAAAACTATGCTCAAGAGATCTGTTTGATTTTTTAACGAGCTTGCAACAGAGAAGCAAAACTATGCTCAAAACCTTTGTTTCATTTTTTAACGAGCTTGCCATAGAGAATAAAAACTATGCTCATGGCTTATGTTTCATTTTTTAACGAGATTGCCACATAGAAGAAAAACTATGCTCAAGACCTATGTTTCATTTTTTAATGAGCTTTCCACAGAGAAGAAAAACTATGCTCAAAACCTCTATTTCATTTTTTAATGAGCTTATCATAGAGAAGCAAAACTAGGCTCAAAACCCCTCCTTGATCATGGATTCCAAGAGGACAATGCTCCAGAAGGAATACATGTCAAGGGAAAAATGTCAACCATGGATTCCAGGAGATCTTCGCTAGATGGAAGAAAAACACTTTGGAAGGAATACATGTCGACGACCTTAATAAGGGTAGGTAGATCTAGCTCTAAAATCCCTATCGAAGAGATAACCATGTCAACTATAGGATCTAAGTCAGGAGAAGGGAGAGATTCCATCTCATGTGGCATTGAACGCATGGGGTAGGTTGTTACATAATTGAACTGTGGTGGGGAGGACATAGCTAGAATGTATGGAACATCCAGGGAAGGCAGATGATTGACCATTAGATGAGGGTGAATGAATGAAATCTAGTCGATCTTTCCTATGTTTCCATTGTGAGGGAAACATATAAATTGAAAGAAACTGGACACAAAATATCTGATAACGTAGACTCAGTCTCACCCGAGGAGCAGGTTAAAGTCCAAGGGGTAGTGAACTACCATCACATCGACGTAGACCATTTTTCCTCCCAAATTAACCATAAACTAAGGAATTATCCCTAAATGTTGACTAACTCTTTTGTCAAAGGTCAACAGATTCTAAGTCGTAGGCGCAAGATGCAGGGAACCAAAATCTTTCCAAGCATTCATGGATAAGATGCTAACATAAGCACCTTCGTCTATTATAGTGTTAGGAGTATTCCTATCACAAATCTTCACAGTGATTTGGAAAGGCATGTAAGAAGGAAGATGAGGTTCTGTCAAATGATTCCAATTAATATAAATCATTTGATTGCTTGAAGGGGGTGCCATCGGGATGGGAGGAGTGCCCCCTTGTTCGGGTGAATTAGTATTAATGAGGTAGACATGAGAAACATAATCACTCTTTGAATGAGGAGTGGGATCACCCGATGATGGAACCAAATTGATCGATGACGGAACCAAATCGCCCACTTTGGTTGCACTCTTCAAGGGAGGAGTGGGATCAATCGATGATAGAACTGGATCGACCACTTTGGCACTCTTTAGATGAAGAGTAGGGCTGATCAATGACATAAATAGATCAATCACTTGGGTTTCACTTTTCAGATGAAGAGTTGGGTTGATCGATGACGAAATTGGATCAACTACTTGGGTTAGTGGTTCAACTGAGGATGAAACCAGATTGACCACATGATCAACCAACCTGACTGAGGATGGAACCAGATTGACTAGTCCATCAACTAATGATAGTTTGGGAGAGATATTATCATGATAACCATTTCAAAGTTGAATATTTTCCAAAAGATAAGAAGCCTCGTCCATACGAGGGAAAATGTGAGAGTAATAATCACCTTCGCATAACATATAATGAAATTTGACAGTTCTATTCTTCTTACCAACCTTAACGTCACTAGTTGATGGGGTTTCACTAGCATGTTCAACAGGAGATGATGACGTGGAAGACCACATTTCTAAGACCTTGGGGAGACCAGGGAAATCCCTTAGAAAGTGGTCACCCTTACAAATCTTGCAAGGGAATTTTGATTTAGGATTCTTCATTTTAGACTTGTCGACTTTATCAATACTCTGAGTATAATTAACAGTAGTTGGTTGATCGGATCCAACATGACCAAATGTAGTTGGAGGCTTGGTCTCTTTCTGATTCTTCTTCTTCTTCCCCTTCCATTTCTTCTTCTTCTTATCAACCTGGCTACTTGCTTTAGAGCTTTCACTAGGTGAAGAAGGAGAAAGGGAAGGAGACCCAATGGGTGAAGAAGGCAAAAGGTCGACATGAGGTTGATTTATGGGTGGTGTGTTTACATCCGAAGCATTAGGTGCATTCGAAGCACTAGGAAAAGTCAAGATCACTGGAGTGGGGAACAACCAAATTGGTAACTTGATGGTGAGTCCTAGAAGACTCAGTGTGGCAATGCACGAAAGACCAATGTTTCCAAAATAAGGAAAGGTGAAAGGTTCCTTGGGAAAATGGGTTCCTTCGTTGGTACTCACAGGAATTGATGCCATTGACACTGACCTGACCTAAGACCCACTAAGGAAAACAAACTACACATGCTACAAATCTAAGAAGCAAACAATCAAACAAACCTTCCCACAATGAAAGCACTATTTGGTGATGAAATCCAACATCGTGAGATCAATATAGAAGGGGCTAGGATAGAGAGGGTGGATCAATTACGTTGGTGAATTGTTGAACAAACTTATGCCTTGGTGCAATTTCCCACATGGTTTTACCCGTGGCTGTACCCTCTAAGGAGCTCGAGTGAGTTTGACCAACATCTAATCCAGGTAAGACAAAGACTCCCCTTCACCGTCACCTTGTGTATCAACCCTACAGATATAGGCCACTAAGGTTACCAACTCACAGTCAACCTCCGAGCAAATACAATCGATAGTCAAGAACGAATGTATGGGTCGGATAGCAAGTCCAAAATTCTTCAAGAGAACTAAAGACAAGTGGACCAAAATACTATTGAGAACCCTGAACGAATTCGAGATTCACGAAGATTCGAGACCAAATGAAACCAGTCGTTTCTCAGGAAGAACCCCTAATATACGATCTTTCCTCTGTGTGTTAAGATTAAAAGGGGAAATATCTACTTTTCTCTTGCATGCGACCTCGTGTTTAATCCCTGTGTGAGAGGGGGATCCCGACTATGCTTATACAAACAATTGGATTTACCACTCCCTAGGACAAGATTCTATGTTTGTTTGATGGCTTTGGAAAGTTATCCTCACAACCTATTCCAAAGCTCTACACTTTAAGATAATGTATGTTCGCTACCAGATAATATAAAAGTGTCTGATCAATTTTATAACCGTTTCATTTTAGGGCTGTTGTTTACTCAAGGGTGCGAAAGTGAAACTTATGATGTTTTAGACTCGACTCCAAAAGAATGCAAAATAATGAGATGCAAATATTTTTCTTCAATGAGTCCTTGATCTGGATTTTATGAGAAGAAATAAATGAATATAAATTATTAAAATATTTTTAACACAAAATAATAGAGAGACAGTAAAATTGGTTTCTATTCAATAAGGAAATAAGATGAAGCTGTAAAATGCATCGGAAAACAAGCTTGCTAGAATGGTGGTGTCTTATCTCTGAGAAGAGATGTGATGGCTGCACTCATTCGCAAGAAGATGATTACAATGAGGATATGAAGGTATTTTTTTACAATAAACATGAAAACCCTATACATCCAAAAACCTAACCCTAGGAGATGAAGCGCCAAAAGTCATGTGGGCCTCGTTGGGGTAAGCTAGTACATCAACTTCCCGGGGTAGTAACTTTTGCATATGATCTTCGTTTTAGGCACACGATATCCCATTGGAAAGGTATATCCAAGGAATACACATGTTTCCATTAGACTCTAACTCCAATAATAATCTAACTATGGCAAGCCCTAAAAACGTTGTTTAGGGCCTCAAAACAGCCCCGAAAGTTGGGGACCTGAAAACTAGGAAAAAACTGCCAAACTGGAAAACAACAAGAAGATGATTACAATGAGGCTCTGATGGAATATTTTTACAATAAAAATGAATTCCAAAACCCTATACATCGTAAAATAAAACCCTAGGAGATGAAGCACCAAAATTCATGTGTGCCCCGTTGGGGTAAGCTAGTACATCAACTTCCCAGGGTCATAACTTTTGCATACAATCTTTGTTTTAGGCACACAATAGCCCATTGGAAAGGTTTATCCAAGGAATCCACATGGTGTCATTAGAATCTAACTCCGTTTAAAATCTAACTATGGCGAGCCCTAAAAACATTGTTTAGGGCCTCAAAACGACCCTAGAAGTCGAGGACCTGAAAACTAGGAAAAAACTGCCAAACTAGAAAAATGCCAAAATGAACTAGTTGGAATAGGTGGGAGGCCACTGATATCCATATAGATCAGTCCTACATATTGGATGGAGAAGAGGTTCAACTTTCTTCAACAAAAACACCCAATTCCCAAACGTGCTTTTCTAAATGTAATCTACCACACTATCCAAAAACAAGAACACAATTATCTTCTTTATTTGATTTTAAAAGAAAGAAAATGAAAATCCTTTAATGATTCATTACTTTCAATCAAAATAAAAGAGTCAGATGCAGTTACAAAAGACACGAATAAAAAATATTTCAAACAAATAATGCACTTAAAGGATAACGAGAATCGAAAGAAACAAGTATGATAACTCATTCAATCAAGAAATCAAAGATGCAAAAGTGAAAGTAGATAAACACTCACGAAAATCCTCAAACGATGAGTAGCAAGAAACATAAATCAAGCTAGGTTTTCATGAGAGTCCTAATCATCTAGAAAAGAGAGATGTTTCAAATGAAAACAAGAAGGCTCAATACCAAGAAACCTTTGCAAACCTTAGTTGATGAACAATCCTAAACAGTCAAGCAATCTAAAATATTTACGAGACAAAGATTAGATAATCTAAAAAGGAAAAAAGAACCAAGGGATCATGTTAACCCAAGGGGACCACAACTAAGAGAAAATTTACAGACTCAAAGGATAAACATAAATGAGTGATAAATGCTCAACTCTTAGCAAAACAAAGTTAAGAGTATTCAAAGGTCTCTGAGCAAAAAATGTCTTAGGATCAGACTGAGAAAAAGTGAGCAGAAAGGGGAAGAAAAACCTAGAAAAGGAGATCAATGCTCTTGTTTCCAAAGGAACATAGTGCTAGAATTCTCTGGTATACACTATAGGGGAGCGTTGATCCTAGATCAATGCTTTGTTTTACACAGTAGAGGAGCCCTGCCCTTCCCAAAAACTCGGAAAAAGGCTAAAAACTCAGAATTTTTTTCCAAAGACTCTGTGAAATATTCAATGAAGAAGAGAGAAAGGGAAGTAGATAAGAAACAAACAACAAATAAGATCTAAAGGTGGGAAAAATATCAGACGATCTAAGAAAATACAAGTCAATGTCCTTCCCCAATGGATTCACCAATTTCTGTTATGGAAATATTTCCTTGTGGACATGTGAACTTTCCCTTGGATTATTGACCTCTATACCAAGACATAAACAATCATTTAGACACTACCATTCCTATAAACTTATTTTTCTTATCGAAAAAGAGAGGAGAAGGTAAAGTAGGATGTACTATGTTTACAACATTTGTCCTAGATGCTCCTATCCACAAGCTTGATCCAATTCTTGGTGCAAATCAATACTTGCAATGCAAAACAACAAACAAGTGACTTCCTTCTACTCTAATGCATTAGGAAAAGCAAATTCATCTATGCAAATTAAATTAAACATAGACAAGCACATGAAACCACATACTTGAAGGAAATAGGCCAAGTATATTAAATGAGAACAAGGAAAACTTACACACCATGAATGATGTCAGCTGCAAAACCTCCAAGCTCTTCTCTTCTAACCCTTGCATGAATCTCATGATCATAAGTCTGATATCTCCAAGCTCCCTCCAGAATCAAAGGTTTGATACCTCTAATATTCCTCCATAATCAAAGGTTTGATACCTCTAATCTTACTCCTTTTACCATGGAAATCCCTCATTATATAGGATTTGAAGGCTTAACCACCATGTATAAGATCACTCACTAGATCCACTACAATGGAATCTCCAAGATTTTTAGGGAGAAATATCTCTCAAGGATTTTAGGGAGAAAATATCTCTCAAGGATTTTAAGGAGGAAATAT
Source organism: Picea engelmannii (assembly GCA_009831015.1). Taxonomy (NCBI): domain Eukaryota; kingdom Viridiplantae; phylum Streptophyta; class Pinopsida; order Pinales; family Pinaceae; genus Picea; species Picea engelmannii. The sequence continues at coordinate 244,192 of ML786138.1, forward strand.
CTCTCAAGATCCACCAAATTAGGATTTTGGTTTGAGAAAATATCTCAACCATCCATGAGATTCTCAACCTCTCCTTGAGATTAGGAAACTAAATGTGAGGTGGATTCTTACACTAAATTAATTTCCTTTTTATGAATATTAATAAATAATTCATGCGCACATAGTATTTTGACCTTCATATGATGTATTTTTCCTCCTCATTGATTAGGGATTGTGACAAATGTTCTTTCATGGTGTCAAGGTGTATGGAACACTTAAAAGGGTGCATATGACACTTTTACGACACTTAGGGTGAGGTACTTAAGTGTGGAATTTTGATGTGTAACAGGAGGGGGTTCCATAAAAAAATGTGGTGGTCCCAACCCAAGGTCTTTGACCCAAATCCCAATGGTATGAATCTACAACATGCAAATAAATGAGTTGAGATCGAGCATGGTAGAAACTGTTTGATTACTAGTCATTTATGTATACCATTAACAATCACAACTTTATCCACCAATGATGATGATGGACCGCAAGATACCTAGTAGAATCTAGCGGGTGTGAGTAAATGAGTTGAATTCGAACACTCATAGATTCATTCAACATGAGATAATGATGCAAACCCACTGTTGAAATGCAAGGGAATATACCACTGATGTCTGCAAATCCTAGGGTACTATCTGGTTTCGAGATTTCAATCTTAGATAATAATTTGGATTTGAAATGTTGAAATCCATTGAAGGAGGGCCTTGATTTATCCCCCATCAAAATTGACATGAAACAAACAAAGATAAATGGTGTGAAGAGTGTAATGGTAGAGCACAAATGACGGAGTGATGGCCGAGATGAATGGTCTAAAGGACTAAAACTGGCCGACACATGCTAACTTCCCCTGAAAAAAATAACATGACAAATGACTTAAATTGGAAGCATTGACTCGTTAATGACCAAAACACTCGCCATGGATGGCTAGAAAAGTAACCAGTTCATAGAGTTCAAGAACTCGTGGAGATGGTAATGACTCAGAGGCTATGGATAACCCAATCGTTGGACAGAGATGCAAAATGGGTGCATTTTTCAAGGGCGACTCCATAGAAAACTTCCATTTGTGAAGACGACTAGATGGAAAAATCCCCCACTATTTTTCCTTCTTTCATGTTTAACGAGCATGAAAGAAAATAAAAGTATGCTCGATGTTCTCACCCGTTGATTTATATGAGAGCCCAGGGCAGAGAATAGTGCTCATTTTGTCATTTCATATTTAGAGAGTCTAAAATGAAAAAGAAGACACCAAAGGTGTTCTTTTTTGTAAATTTAATCTCCCAAGCCCGAAAAAGGATACAAGAATACAAAGGAGAACTCTTCTAGCCAAGGTGGACTAGAGTATTCCTTTTTCATAATTTGTCCATCCAGTCCGAAAAAGGGGTAAACTTACGCTGAATAAATGTCCTTTAAGATCCATTTAACGAGTGTGAAAGAAAACACGCCCACTCAAAAATATTTTCATGTTTAGGGAGTGTTGGCAGTAGGTCGAAGTGGAAAGAAGGATGATCGTGGGGAAAGAAAGCATGCAGAAAGTGAAGCAACAGTTGGAAGGAAATGCAACATGCACACATGCAAGAAAGCATGAACAAGGAAAGTGACATCTGGATTGAGGAACAACACACACACATGGGAGGAAGACCTAATGTCAGTATTGTTAGGGTTTTTGTAACAAATTGTAATGGCTGAAGAGCCAAAGATGTATAAATACCGATACCGAGGTATTGTGGATGAGTTATGTATTTTTGATGGATTTTGTATCTGTTTCGATTTAGTTAGTAGTTGGATTTTCATTATCGTATATATGTATGAGTTGATGTGATATGTAATGTTTTTGTATGAACTATTTTGTAAGTTGTTGAGCTAGAGGAGAGGAGAGAAGGTATATCTTGAGGATTAGATTGCAGGCTGAGGAGCTTGGTGTAGTCTAGTTCAACTCATATAGATATTACCCATCTGAGGAGAATTGTAAGTGCACAACATTGTAGATGCATAACTACCATAATAAAAGAGTTGATATCCAAATGTTGTGGACATAGCCTAGGAGGGGGTGAACCATGGTAATATCTGTGTAATGTGATGAATGCATGCATATCTTTATCCTCTTTTCAGTAGTTAAATATTCTTCTTAATGAATGAATGGGTTATTATATTACTATGAAATATGGTTGCGCTATTAAAGAAAAAAGTTGTTGAATGTAATGCACAACCGCGAATAACAGTAGGTTACAATCACAAGTTATAGTAAATGGCCCTGAATACAAATCTCATATCTCATACTCAATCCTAGGCTGTAAACACCTGAGTCTTACAACCATCCATTAAAGCTATCTCGGGTGAGACTGCGCGACACATTCTGTGTGGTGTGTTACCTTCTGGTTTACCAGGAGGGCCAATAGTTTTAGAGGATTTGTTGGAAACCCGAATGACATGAACCCTGGGTCAATAAGAAGCTCAATGTAGAATAGAGGAGAGTAACCAACAAATGGTTTCGTTATCGTTGGTATGAACATAGGCGTATTGAGTAGCTGAGATAAGTTGAAAGAGGAACGAGAAAAGAAAAGAAGAGAACAATGAGCCATTATAAGGGAATGTCGAGACCATGCAACCGTATGAAAGCAGAAATCAAAAGATGGTTGAGAACCAAAGAGCTAGAGTTTTCATAGAAAGACAATAAAAACCCTAGAATAACACCCCACAAATATCTGGACAAATACATGTTTACTGATTTGCATAGAGTCTTTTTCCATGACTTTCCACATCTATTGTTGTAGTGGATACTAAGTTTGAAGGATAACCATGCAACAAACCAGGTTCGACAACTAGAATGGATACCGGTACAGATTGAGAAGTTACAACAAGTGAACAACAAGTTCACCCACGTAGTAGACCTTTGTCTTGATAATATTGTGGCAGGCTTCATAACAGAGTTTGCAGTTGACACAACGAAGTCATACAGCGCAGTGGAGCACGAATTTCTATGTGGACCTTGAGGAAGGTACATTATATCACTGTATACTTCTATTAATATACTGCTATATAAAAAAGGTGTAATGAAAATGGAATCAGACAACTAAACTTCCCTGCGTGCATGGGGGAAGGGGGGACGCACTGACATAGAGAGGAGGAATGGAAGGAGGTAAGGATAAGGGCAAGAAAGAGGAGGAACCCTTGGACCTGATCATGATGAATGATGACCAGATCAAGTGGATCTTGGCATCAATGGGAAGGATGCGTAGCAGAGTACCCTACCAATACAAGGTGAATACCAAGAAGAGAGTCATAGCCATGAGGGAAGGCTTTGCGAGTGATGAGGAAGAGGTAGAGGATCTCTGGGCTATGGAGCAGATTGAGGAAATCCTACGCACAAAATATGAAAGGAAGACAAGAGGTCCAAGAGTGGGAGGAGAAGGCAGCCATCCTATCCATAATAATGTCAGTGTGGAGGCCATAAAACCATGTGTGACTAATACACCAAAGAGAACACCACCATTTAGATAAACGAAGTTCGAAGGAAGTACGACAACAAGAAGTACATCTACACAAGGAAAAATAACTAGAGGAGACAGTCCAAGCAACAATAGTCAAGTATCTACACCCCGCGAAGGAGGTAGTAGTTCAATATTCAGAATGGCAGGACACAATCCCACCATCAGGTTACCATAATTTCAGGGAGAAGCAACAGAAGACCCTGAAAATTACTTGTTCATTTGTGAAAAAATCTGAGAAGAAAAATAGATCACTGATGAAGATACCAAACTTGTGCAACTAGCTATTAAGCTAAGAGACCGCGCACTATATTGGTACATGAGTCTAGACAAAAACAATGCCCTAGGGATGACAAGGACACTGGATGACATTAAGAAGTTATTAATAAATGAGTTCCAAAAGCCAAGCTCAGAGGATCTGTAAATGAATGAGATGATCGAAATAAGACAGAAACCAGGAGAGTTTGTATGGGAGATCGATCAGAGATTCAAGCGACTGAAGGGAAAGTTAAAATACCTCATGACCGATATGCAGCATCGACACCTGTTTTTCAAATCACTACTCCCGCACTTAAAATACCCTTTACAACAACATAAATTTCAGATGTAGGCAGAGGCTCTACATGCAGCCTTGCAACTAGAAGAGAACTATTACCAGCAGACAAACCCAACGATCGAGGAATTGAAGGAGGATTTGAAGAATATAACATTTCAGTTGAACCAGAATAAGAACAAGGAAAAACGAGAAGATGTTTGGTGTACCACATGCAGGATGTAAGGACACCACAAGAATGAATGCCCAACATTCGCATAGTATATGGCAACAGGTATGCCAAATCCATTACCACTGGGAGGACTATGGTGTGAAATCTACAAAAAACTAGGTCATGACCCTTATCACCGCACGATGATGTAGAAATACCAGACAGTCTCAAAGAGTTCATATTGCACCTTTTGTGAGTCAGTGGGCCACGATGATAAAGATTGTAGAACTATGGAGTTGATGCGAGAAAGGACATCATATTCATATAGAGTACATGCCAAGATGATGACTGGGCAAGCATCGCCACAGTTCAATCCAGTCCTAGCTCCATACAACACTGCGCAACAACTGTACAATAACACACAGCCGCAATACAACTTGACACAACCTTAGTACAATACCGCATAGTATAATCAAGTGCCATAGTATAACGTGCCAAGAGGTGATCGAGTAGGCTACAGAGGAGGAGGATGACCCAGAGGAGGTTTTAAATGAGGTAGAGGACCAGTCACATGTCACAATTGTCAAAAACCAGGAAATTGTGCATGAGAATGTCCATTACCACCAACAACTTATATGTATTGTCGCGCATCGGACCATGATACAGAGGAATGTCCAACCTTACTAGTAAAGATTTAGGAAAAGAGGAATCAAAACAACCAGAATGTTCAGTGGATCTCAGCTGAAGCAAGGGATGAAGGACGAAACATCAACATAGTCACTCGTGGAGGAGCTAAAACATGCACTGTCCCAGTTCGACATGAACCAGAACCAAATTATTGGGTGAATAAGAACACCGAACCAAAAAAGAAGTTCAACGCGCAGAAGGAGAAGGAGATATTCAAGCAAGCCAGACAAGAATTTTAGAAGGAGGACATGTCGTCGACTTAAACTGTGCAACAAGGAAAGGAAGCACCAGAATATGAGAGGCCTCCATCATTGGATCATACCAATGAGATGCAATCCATGGGACAAGTAAGTGAAATCAAAGGATTTTTGCAATCATGTGTAAAGGTATTAAGTGATCCCTCATCTATGAAAATATTGCAAAACATACTAGAAAAATGTAGTAGTGAGATGGAAGAAAAGCTAGAACCAAAAATAGTTAATCACCTACACACAAGAATAAGAACAAGTAGGGAGTTTAGACTGAATGCTAACATTGGGGATTTCAATATGGGAGACATAATACTAGATCTAGGATCGAAAGTGAATGTATTACCAAAGAATACATGGCAATGCATGGGAGAGCCAACATTAGGATACTCACATGTTTAATTGAAACTAGCAAATGAGCATAGAGTCCTACCAATCAGTAGAATGGAAGGAGTGATAGTATATCTTTATGGAGTACGCACCAAAGCAGACTTTGAAGTCATTGAAATAATGGACGACACAACACCGTATCCAATATTTCTTGGTCTGGGTTGGGCGTTTGATAACCAGACCATAATCAATTTGAAAACCATGAAAATGACATTTGAGTTCAAATAATATAGGGTCATCACACCGTTAGACCCATCAGAAGGGGAGAGGTTTGTAGAACCTACTTTCCTAGACTTAGAGGAAATTAGCCAGTTGTACAAAACAACTGCGCACGATGAGGATTATGTAAACCCAACTGTAGATGGGGTACTCAGTTGGCAGAGCATTACTTCATGTGAAATAGACCCAGACACCGGTTTAGAGAACTGGCAGTAGAGTCTACACAAAGTATCCATGCAAAGATGTGCAAGAATAGATTGCGCAGTAAGATGGGTAGGCACAAAAATCAGGGAACCACCCAGTTTCCACAGACTAAATGATTTGGAAACATTCTTGACACAATACAAATATGCAGTGTTAGAGAACCAAAGACTGTTATCACTTGACTTAGAACTTAAGGCCACACCCGCAAGATGGTGGGGTGCACAAGGTACCAATGTAAGCGGTTAATTTGCATAAGGTTCGACACAGAACATTAAAACAACAAACAACAGAAGTATGAAGGACAAGGGACACCAGCGGAACACTTGGAGACATGCAAAACATTGTGGAAAATGACACCCCCAGAGGAATGTACTCATTACTTCATACACACTCTAGAGGGCATACCAACAAATTGGTATATAGACCAGGAATTGTGCAAGGGAACTGTGACCTAGACGACATTGCAACATAATTTTTCAATCACTTTCTCATTTGAACATGATAACCAAAACATAGATGCAACCCTTAAATGAATTAGAGGAGTAATATTCATCAAAGAACTAGAAGTACAATTTAACACAAAAGAACAACAACGGAACAAACAAGCAGTCAAGGACCTGTTGGCATGTTACCATGTACAAGAGGAAGCATTGAATGAAGATGATCCGCATGATATTCGTATCGAAGAAGTAGAAAGAGAAAGAGACGTGGAAGGCCCACCCATAGAATTTGAAGTCATTTCTATGTCGATCAAGGTAAATAATGTTAACATCGGGATAGATGAGCAACCCAAAATGGCCAGCATTGGGGATTTCTGGGATGAGCAAACAATAGAAAGCATCACAGAGTTGTTGCATGAATACAATGACCTCTTTCCCACAACATTCACTGAGATGAAGGGTATAGCCGGAGAGCTAGGAGAAATGAATATACCACTCAGACCTAACATGAGACCTATTAGACAACGACCCTACATATTGAACCCAATATATAAACAAAAATTTAAAGCTGAGATCGACAGGATGCTCGAAGATGACATCATAGAACCGATTGAGAAGTTAGAATGGATAAGCCCAATGGTAGTACATGACAAGAAACAAGGATGGATTAGGATATGAATTGACTTAAGGAAGTTTAACGATTCATGATTACACGACCCATTCCCTACACCATTCACGGATGAAGTGTTAGAGAATGTGTGAGGACAAGAAGCTTACTCATTCACTGATGGATTCTCATGCTATCATCAGATTAATATAGCACAATAGGACATATACAATACCACATTTACGACATAATGGGGATCTTATCAGTACACAGTCATGACATTTGGACTGAAGAATGCACCAACAATATTCTCCAGAGTGGTCATCACAGCATTTAAAGAATTCATCCATCAATTTCTGGAAGTATACCTGGATGATTGGACAATCTATAGTCTATTGAAAAACCATGTGGAAGTTTTACGACTGATGTTATAAATACACAGACAGTGCCAGATATCACTGAATATAAATAAATTCATATTTGGAACACCGTTTGGGATACTATTAGGTCATATAGTATGAAAACAAGGTTTATTAGTAGATCCGACAAAGATCGTAGTCATTGTTAACTTGCCAGCACCAAAAACAATCCATCAACTAAGAGCGACATTAGAACACACATGATAATACGGGAATTTCATCAAAGGATATGTGCAGATCACAACACCGATGGAAAAGCTGCTAAGGAAGGATACAAATTTTTAGTGGAACAACAAGCGTCAACGCGGTCTGGATACCTTGAAGGACAAGATGGTTACCGCATCGATATTAGTATTTCCAGACTGGGAGAATACATTCCACGTGCATGTAGATGCATTAGACATAGCACTTGGAGCTACCTTGGTGCAGCCACGAGTGGGATACTTGGATCACCCAATAACATTTGCAAGAAGAAAGATATCAGAATCATAACAGAACTATAACACTAGAGAAAGAGAAGGCCTAGCCATGGTCTATGCATTGCAAAAGTTTAGGCATTACTTATTGGGAAAACACTTTAAGATGTTCACAGATCACTCATCCCTAAAATACCTAGTCAACAAGCCAGTGTTTGGGGGGAGAATCTGTCGCTGGTTACTACTATTCCAAGAATTTGACTTTGAAGTAATAGTTAAACTAGGAAAATTGAATGCAGGACCTGAACACCTATCAAGGGTCATAAATGGAGAAGAACCTACGAATCTCGAACAAAACTTTCCGGATGCACACCTATTCTCAGTACAGATTGCTGATGAATACTTCGTAGACATCATTCAGTACTTGAGTACAGGTACTGCACTGCAAGAATATAACACCGCGCAGAAGAAAAACCTGGTAGTCCGTGCGACTGACTATCAACTGATTTATATAAGATGGGCGTAGATAACATCTTGCGAAGATACATGTTAGAACAAAAAATACCAAGAGTCTTAGTAGAATCCCATGAGGGAATATGAGGAGGGAATTATGCACATAAATCTACTGCGCAAAAGGTATTGCATGCAGGACTATGGTGGCCAACGATTCACAGAGACTCAAAGGAGTATTGTCAAGGATGCGATGTCTGTCAAAGGGTTGACAAACCCAACAAAAGGGATGATATGCCATTATGACTACAAGTAACCTTACAAGCATTTGACAAGTGGAAAATATAATTTTTGGGAGCAATCAACCCACCCACAAAAAGAACAGGGGCTCGATACATTATCACTGTGACAAAATATTTAACAAGATGGGCGAAAGCCGCACCAGTAAAGGATTGTAGTGCAGAAAGAAAATCACACTTTTTTTTGAACACGTAATCACTAAATTTGGGTGCCCAAGAGTTTTGATGAGCGACCAAGGCACGCACTTCATAAACAACACCATCCGTGCGATGACTGAAGAGTTTGAAGTCCATCATTAGAAGAGCACACTGTATCATCCACATGCAAATGGCATAGTGGAAGACTTCAACAAAATTCTGGAGAACGTGCTGACAAAGATCTGTAATGTCAACAGAGATGACTAGGACCTCAAAGTACCGACAGTATTATGGGCATACAAGACTACATGAAAAAATTTGATAGGGCACACACCATTTAAATTGGTTTATGGCCAAGAAGGAGTGGTGCCATTAGAATTATTAGTACCATGCTTGCGCGTAGCAACAATCACACAAATGACTGAATGAGGTGCAGTGCAAGATAGACTGAATCAGTTACTGACCATGGAAGAATACCGAATCTTAGCAGGATTCCACCAACAAGTTCAAAAGGCCAGAGACAAGGCTTGGCACGATAGACACATCAAGAATAAAACATTCAAGGAAGGAGATCTAATATTGATGTATGACAACAAATCATTTCAGCACTTGAGAAAGCTCAGAATGCATTGGTTAGGACCGTACGAGGTAAAATATGTCACAGATGGAGGAGATGTACAATTAAGAGATTTAGTAGGTACATGACTCAAAGGAATGATCAATGGGAGCCGATTGAAGTTGTATAAGGACATTCAACCATCCACCGCGCAGTTAAATAAATAAATAAAGAACAAAAATGAAACAAAACCAAAGAAGGCACAGCGCGCTAGAGGTAGAAAGGCCACACGAGTTTAGAAACACAAATTCGAAAAGGATAAAAATCACATCAAAATGAAAACAAGTGGGAAAAGGAAAGTCGACAAAAGTAGTACGACACGACAACACTAGGCGGAATTGAATGACATATAGGACCGATGGGACACCACATTAATCACGCCAAATGGAGTTGGAAAAGCAAAAGTAATGGCAAGTGCAAAACCTCTATAGATTCATTGAACCCATAGTTATGGTGCATTAAACCCATAATGGAGGAAGCATCCTCGATAAGCCTCATGGGAAGCCGGTACAACACGCGAGCACGGGAGCAACTAGTCTATTCGCGAAAGAAGAACAAAGAGAGAGAAATAGCATCTAGAACGCATGGAGCAAGGCTACAGAGATCACATAAGTTATTCAAACCCAACAAACGTTTGACAATCACTACTATGGCACCATCGAAGCCAGCAAAAGCAAGCCAGAGTGCCAGACCAACCAGGGTTCAAACTAGGTCACAAGGACCGTTGGAAGAGGATGAATAGTAGCAGTTAGAGATCGTCAATGTTGATGAAATCCCATCCACAGAGACGATATCGGTGAGTCCCACACTGATACTGGAAGAAACTCAACAACCAAAAGAAGAGGCCACGAAGGTAGATACGCCAACAATGGTGCATGAGCCTCATAACCAAGAAGAAGAAACCCTAAAGGAGGTGCAACCGGAGAGCATCGAAACAACTCCAGAAGTTAATGGAATAACGCCAAATTCAGAAGCAACAGTGGAGCCAGATGAGTCTCAAATGACCATCTCATAACACCCTCGAGGGGAGACGAGTGAAGATGTCTTGTCTTGGCCGAAATGGGTTACAAAGGAGCGACCAAAAGCCACTGTAACTTTGAGCCAACCACCACTGTTATCGGATAAATTGGTAGGTGCGGACAGTAACTGATCTCCCTAGATGCACCTAGATCTAGAACAAAACACACCAGAACATGACGCTTTCCTTAAGTTTTAGATATTGAATTTATTAACTAAAGAGGGATAGGTGACATACTGTTTAAACGCCACTTCCTCTCATCATTTCCATCCTAGCTCTGTTCCAATGCTCATACCATGATGAACTTGCAAAAGAACTCAACCAACCAGGGTGATAATAATAGCATAAACTCAATATAAACCTATGATTGTGATCAAGGAATCATATAATAAAACACAACAAGATTTATAGGAAAGAATCATATTATTGTATCATATTAAATGTGAAAGAGAGAATACAACCATGGCCTTGATGTCATAAGGTCCCTTCCAACTGTCCTTTGTTCCCCACACACTTCTTGCTCCAAGGATTCTGAGACCAGATATCTGATAATACTCACAATCTATCTTGACAAAGGCAAAACTCAAAGACACTCCAACCAAGCTAATAATTCCAAGACAAATCCAACTTAGCCCCTCTCCATGAGAGCCCCTCTCCTTTTATAAGCTAAAGAGGATAAGGTGAGGAGGTTAGGATGATCCCACAAAATCATGAAAGCGAGTAAGATCCAAACCATTCAGATGCCACCTCACCATGGAAGTTTCTCCTTCTAGAAGATTCGAGAAAACGCTTGTTTTTCCCATGTGTAAGCATTCTCGCACCCTGCCTATAGAGCAGACTGCGAACTCCTCACGTCCTAGCTATGATGCAACCTGCGAGAATCAGGCATTCTCGCACCCTAGCTATATTGCAACATACAAACTTCCTTTTTTATAGGGTTTTTACAAAGGAAAATGCAACTTCTTTTCTCAGGAAAAGTTTTTCTCCCTTCTCTCTTCAAGAACTCAGGCCACTGACCCCTCTGAAGGAAACATATAGGTTTACATCGTTAATGGTCATAGGGATGATGAAAATAATGTGTAATAGAGAGACCCCCAAAGTATGAAGTTAGAACAAAGTGATAGCTGAAATACTTTGTCGAGTGTGTGTAGGGAACAAGGAACAATCGGTTGGAAACCTGCCAACAAACAAGGAAATACAGTACAATAATATATCATCACTGAGGTAGGTATTCCCATACTCAGAATACAAATGACTCAAAGTATAAATGCCGACATGCGAAGATCCATGTCAAGTAAGACAGGTCATGGCCACCAAACATACACTGTGGATCCATGCCAATATGACTCAAATATGAACATAGCCACCAAAAATACACTATGGATCTATGTGTTAAAGACTCAAATTTGAACATAGCCACCAGAAATACACTATGGATCTACGCACCAATATAATCTGAATATACTCCAACGCAACTTGAATCTGACATAAAAGATCCAGGGTCTTCATATCCACCACTCTATAGTACGAATCTAACCATGCGAATACATGTGTTGGAGTCAAACATGGTAGAAACCACTTGATTACCAGTCATTAGTGTATACTGTTAACAAGTTCAAGGGAAATCACCATTAATGTCAATGACTCCCAAGGTACACTAGTACAATCCAACGAATGTGAATTAATGAGCTGAAGTCGAGCACTCGACGGAATCTCCCAATCAGGGGTCAATAATGAAAACCCATTGTCGAAAGTGAGGAAACCTACCATTGAGGCATGGAAGTTCCAAGGTACCAATTGGTTTCTAAGTCTAATTCCTGGATAATGAGTTGAAGTCGACAGGAAAAGACTCGTCACAGGAGGGCCTTAATGTATCCCACATCAATGACATGAAACAGGTAACAAGATTTGATGTAGATCAGA
>ML786138.1:256531-287050 GCA_009831015.1 Picea engelmannii
AATTGGTTTCTAAGTCTAATTCCTGGATAATGAGTTGAAGTCGACAGGAAAAGACTCGTCACAGGAGGGCCTTAATGTATCCCACATCAATGACATGAAACAGGTAACAAGATTTGATGTAGATCAGAGTAACAAGTGATTCAGGACTGACTCAGGGATGGCTGACGCAATAGAAGGCTTAAGGACTGCAGAAATGGCTGACGCAATAGAAGGCTTTCCGGGTTGAACATCTCTTTGAACATATTGACGACATGAAAACTGTCTTAGGAAATACTGACTCAACAACAGGGATCATAGACCAATTTGTAATCTTATAAAGGAGTATGATCAAGAGACAAGTGGATTTTCCAACCTAGACACAAGGTGAGTGAAAGGGTGTCATGTTCAAAAGTGACTCTTCCATGGAATACAAGTTTAGACATATTTCTTTCCCAATTTTTTCCCCCACCTTTTCTGGCAAGTACCTCTTTATTTTTACAGAAGCTTGAGGAGGATAACATATGCTTGAAATGTAAGCTCATCCTTCGGATGAGTCCCTCGGAGTATGTTTAACGAACCCTAGGAAGGAGTGGTCCGGTCCCATTTGGGCCTTTCTATGTTTATTTAATGAGTCCAAAGAAAGAAAATTCATGGGTTTTTCATGTTTAGAGAGTCTGAACAAAACTTAAAGAAAACCCAGGTCCCATATGGGCCTTTCAATGTTTGTTTTATGAGTCCAAAGAAAGAAAACTCAGGGGTTTTTCATGTTTAGAGAGTCTGAAAAACACTTAAAGAGAACTCTCCTAGTTCCTTTTTCGTAAATTAGTTCGACGAGACCGAAAAAGTGATAAACTATCGCCCATCAAATGTTTTCTTCAAATACTTTTACGAGCATGAAAAGAGCAAGGTCACTTGACAATATTTTCATGTTTAGAGAGTCTAAAAAGAGCTTAAAGGGAACTCTAGGGGGTTCCTTTTTCGTATAACCTTTATGAGTCTGAAAAAGTGATAAAAGTATACTCGATTACATTCTCATTGATTTATGAGCACGAGAAAGAACAAAGACTAATCTCGGTAACTTATTCTCATGTATTTATGAGCATGAGAAAGAACAAAGACTAAGCTCATGATTGTTTCCATTTTTACGCAAGATTTAAAACAAAACAAAACTATGCTTGGACCTGGAATCATTTTTACACAAGCTTGAACTAGAGGAAACTATGCTTGAGGTAAGTGGTTTCATTTTTACACAAGCTTGAACCAGAGAAAAACTATGCTTGTGACTTCCCAACGCATAACCCAAGGATGGTTGGTACTTAGCCCCCAGCTTAAGAAACTATCGACTCTAAATTCAGCATGAAGTCTAGAGGCTGAAAGCATTACCCCCCCAATCTTTGTTTCTTCCAACTGAAAAGGTGGAGGAAAGGAAGCTTCAAATACTAGATGAAGGACTTGACTCAAATAGAGAGGGGGAAAACTATTTCATTTTTTAACGAGCTTGACACAGAAACAAGAACTATGCTCGTAACCTCTATTTCATTTTTTAACGAGGTTGCCACAGAGATGAAAAAACTATCCTCGTAACCTTTGTTTCATTTTTTAACGAAGTTTCCACAGAGACACAAAACTATCCTCACAACTGGTTTCATTTTTTAATGAGCTTGAAATCAAAAAACCATGCTCAAGGCTAGTTTCATTTTTTAATGAGCTTGAAATCAGAAAACCATGTTGAAGGATGGTTTCATTTTTTAATGAGCTTGAAATAAGAAAACCATGCTCAAACTCTTCTTGATCATGGCTTCCAAGAGGACAGTGCTCTGGAAGGACACCATGTCAAGGGACAAAACTCGGTCATGGCTTCCAAGAGATCTTCATTTGACGGAAGAAACACACTCTGGAAGGAACACATGTCGAGGGTTGTGACAGGAGTAAAGAGATCAGGCTCTAACAACCCTATCAAAGAGATAACTATGTCAACTACTAGATCTAAGTCATCATAAGTTGAAGCCATGGGCGACAACGCCACATAATTAACATGTGGTGGGGGTGATACTGTCTGCATATAAGAACCATTTAGGGAGGCAGTCTAGTCAGGACCGATGAATGAAAGTTGATCAATAGTCACAATTCTTCCATCGTGAGGGAAAGATATCACACAAAAAAGAGTGGACACAATAGCTTTCATGGCATAGACATAATCCCGCCCAAGGAGTAAAGCGAAATCCAAGGGATCTTGGACTACCATGACATCAATAAAGACAGTTTTCCTTCCCAAAGTTGCAAGAAACTAAGGAAGGACCCCTAAAGGTTGACTAGTTCTTCTGTTAAAAGCTAACGAATTCTGTGTAACAGGCACAAGTGGAGGATAACCCAAATCTTGCCAAGTAATAGAGAACAAAATAATAACAGACGAACCTTCATCTATCAACGTTTGAGGAACGTCCTGACCACAAACCTGTACTGTAATCTAGAAGGAAATGTAAGAGGGAAGACGAGGTCCATTTAGCACTCCCCAATCAAAACGAATGGCCTCATTACTTGGAGGGGGTCCTATGGGAGAAGGAGGAATACCCCTCGGCATGAGAGATTCTGTATCAATGAGAAAAACGTGGGCAGTATCGGGTTTACTCTCTAGCGGGAGAGTAGGATCGACCGATGGAGAGATCAGATCGACCACTTGAGTTTCATTCTCCAAGGAGAGATGGGGTCGACAGATGGAAATGGATCGACCACTTGGGTGACACTCTCTAATGGGAGAGTGGGATCGACCGAGAATGGGATTAGATCGACGAATTTAGTTTCACTCTCTGAGGGGAGAGTGGGATTGACCGAGGATGGTATCGTATCAACCACTTTGTCAACTGGTTCAACTAAGGACGTGACCAGATTGACGACATGATCAACCAGATTGACTGGTGAAGGGACCAGAGTGATCATTCCATCAACTATTGGAGGGTTGAGAGAAAGACTACAGTAAGCAACTGGAAGTTGAGGTTGTGAAACAGTCATGTCTTCCAGTAATTTCGAGGCTTCGTCCATATGAGAACAAAGGTGAGTGAGGTGACTCCCTTTGCATAACATACATAGGAACTTGAATCTACTTTTCTTCTTCCCAACCGTATCATGACTGGTTGACAGGGGGTCGTCAACATTTTTCTCAGAGGATGACGACATGGACTGGAAAGGAGATGTAGACCATGCTTCTATAACCTTGGATAGACCAAGGAAATCCTTAAGAAGATGGCTACTCTTACAAAGCCTGCAAGGGTACTTGGGCTTATGGTTTGTTTGGGTGATCTTGACATCATCAACACTCCCAAAACGAGTAACAATAACTATTTTTTTTCCAACATGTTTAGCAATGGTTGGAGGTTTTGACCCTTGTTTATCTTTCTTCTTATTAATCTTTCTTTTCTTCTTCTTCTTATTCACTGGGTTACTAGCTTCAGAACCTTCACTCGACGAAGAAGATGAAACAGAAGGAGACCATACAAGCAAAGAAGGTGAAGAAGACCTTAATGGTGAAGAAGGTGAAGGATCAACATGAGGTTGATGCTCTTGGGGAGAAGTGCTTGCGACTGAAGCACTAATTGCATTCAGGATTACCTGAGTGGAAAACAACCATACCGGTAATCCAATCGTGAGACCTGGAAGGCTCAAAGTAGTGATATGAGGAGGACCAATGTTTCCATAAGAAGGAAAAATAAAAGGTTCCCCTAGAAAAGGGGTTCCTTCATTGGTCATTCCAGGAACTGACGCCATTAAAACAAAAATCCAACCTAGAGTCTGCTAGGGAAAACAAACAGCACACGCTAAAAATCTAGTAAGCAAGCAAGCAAACAAAACCTTCTCACAATGAGCACACTAGTTGGTAATGAAATCCAATGTCGCAGGGACAAAGTAAGAAGGGGTTGGGATAGAGCGGGTGGAAAATTTACGTTGATGACCTGCTTAACAGACTTACACCTTGGTGCAACCTCCCACACATAAACGTGGGTATACCCTCCAAGGAGCCCGAGTGAGTTTGGCCAATGTCAATTCTAGGTACCGTGAAGACTTGCCCCTCCACATTCACCTTGTGTAAAGACCCTAAAGATATAGGCCACTAAGGTTACCAATTACTACATTGATGCATGGGGAAACAATCGACAGTCCAATCCATGTGCAAAGGCAGGGTATCTAGCCCGAAATAAAATCGAAAGGCTTCCACTCATAAATGTGGTTATACCTTCAAGAGACCCCCATAATGCGCACAATCTCTACACCAAGACCAACAAATCAGGGTGAGTAACTCTGCCAGTCTCAATGCGACCTCATGATTGACCCTTGTGTTAGAAGGGCGTCCCAGGACAAAATGTAATAAGTGGATTTCACCGCTCCCTAACTCAAGATTCTATGTTTGTTTGCGGCTTTGGAAAGTTATCTTTCACACCTATTCCAAAGCCCTACAACTAATCTAATGTAGGTTTGCTACCAAAAAATATAAAAATGTCTAATCAATTTTTTATAAGTGCTTTATTTTTAAGGCTGTTGTTACTCAAAAGGAAAATGACGTGGACAATATGGTGTTTTGACCGACTCGAAAGGTATGCAAAGAGATGAAGATGCAATCTTTTCATTTCGATGAAAGCTATGCTACGAGAAGGAGAAAACATTTATCATTCCTAGATGCACAATGTTCGAAAATATTAAAACTCATCAATATCAATATTCTCAAGAAATGAGCAAAAAAGACTGTACACCAATGCATGATTCATGCCCCCCCCCAGCCATGAGGGCGAAATTTTTTCATAATTTAAGATCAAAAAATGCCAAGAATCATGCAATTTCTCTACTTCAAAGGCAAGGATGCCCCCAATCCAATGTAAAGCAAGAAATTAAATCTTTTTGTTTCAAAAATTTCACTAAAAGCAATAATGAACTTTCTTAAAACAAAGAAACCCAAACTGAAAGTTTTCTTTTAAAGCGAACTATTTAGAAGAAATCCGATCTTTCCCTAAATGGTTCTAAAGAAAACACATGCTTTGTAATTGAAAGATACTCAAAGCAAGAGACTAATCCTTCAAAACCAAACAAAGCCAATGTGGCTAAAAGTAACTCAAAGAATGTCAAGCAGACTGTAAACATATCAATATAGGCTCAAAAAGCTCAATCCAATTGATTAAAGCAAAACTGGGTCATCAAAAGATGACAATACCCAATCTAAAAAAGTTTACAAACAAGTTCGCAACCTAGCAGTAGAGTACAGTGCGAGAATTAGGTATTCTCGCAGGCTAGACACTGGTAGGGTGCGAGAAGTTCGCACTGTATCTAACAGCAGGGTGCGAAAATCAATGGTTTTTGCAAATTGTATAGAGGTACAGTGAGAGAATGTCTGTAATCAAAGACAATTTTGAAAAAGGATAGGGAATCTAAGTGAACTTCTAGATCTAGAGAGTCTGGATGGATGTCCCACAGACTCAGAAACCAAAAAACAAGCAATCAAAGGAAGGGAAACTAGACTAACTAGGAAACAATCCTTCCCCAGTGGAGTCACCAATTTTGTTATCGGATAAATCAGTAGGTGCGGACACTAACTGATCTCCCTAGATCCACCTAGATCTACAACAAAACACACCAGAACATGACACTTTCCTTAAGTTTTAGATATTGAATTTACTAACTAAAGAGGGATAGGTGACATACCGTTTAAATGCCACTTCCTCTCATCATCGCCATCCTAGCTCCGTTCCAACGCTCATACCATGATGAACTTGCAAAAGAACGCAACCAACCATGGTGATAGTAATAGCATAAACTCAATATAAACCTATGTATGTGATCAAGGAATCATACAATAAAACACAACAAGCTTTATAGGAAAGAATCATATTAAATGTGAAAGAGAGATTACAACCATGGCCTTGATGTCGTAAGGTCCCTTCCAACTATTCTTCATTCCCCACACACTTCTTGCTCCAAGGATTATGAGACCAGATATCTGATAATACTCACGATCTATCTTGACAAAGGCAAAACTCAAAGACACTCCAACCAAGCTAATAATTCCAAGCCAAATCCAACTTAGCCCCTCTCCATGAGAGCTCCTCTCCTTTTATAAGCTGAAGAGGATAAGGTGAGGAGGTTAGGATAATCCCACTAAATCATGAAAGCGAGTAATATCCAAACCATTTGGATGCCACCTCACCATGGAAGTTTCTCCTTCTAGAAGATTCGAGAAAACACTCATTTTTACCACGTGTAAGCATTCTCGCACCCTGCCTATAGAGAAGACTGCAAACTCCTTGTGACCTAGCTATGATGCAGCCTGTGACAATTAGGCATTCTCACACCCTAGCTATAATGCAGCCTGCGAACTTCCTTTTTTATAGGGTTTTTACAAAGGAAAATGCAACTTCTTTTCTCAGGAAAAGTTCTTCTCCCTTCTCTCTTCAGGAACTCAGGCCACTGACCCCTCTGAAGGCAACATATAGGTTTACATCATTAACGGTCATAGGGATGAGGAAAATAATGTGTAACAACCACTATAGCAAAAAGACAAAATACAGATACCAAGGTCACCTTGCAAGAATCCTGCAGCAGAAATTGTTCTATCGCGCATACTAGCTGGGGTACAGGTAGGACCAGAGCTACTGGGACATGTTAGGAAGCTCAAATATTCATACCACGATGTAGAAAATGAAGCCAAGTTCCCGAAACTTGTGCAGAGTGTATTTATACAGACCATGGGTACAACTCGAGTTGGAGAACCGATCAACCAACCATACCAGTGGGCAATTGGGCTGGACAAAATGGGAATTCTAGGTATGTTGGACCTACCACATTTTGGAAAAGGCCAATACGCAACAACATGCGTCAAACAACTATTAGCAGTCACACATGGAGGGGACATATGGCTAGACAAGCCTGTGCCCATAACCGTTGAGCTTATTGCACAAATAATGAGATTACCAATACGGGGTATGGATCCCGCGTTGTTTTTGGATGACAAAACCAAGGAGAAAGTGCTATCAGAAGAGATGATGAAGAATTATGGCACCACCAGGGGGACAAGGGGTATCATCGTCAAACGAATCAACAACACAACCACACAATTGGGCGCAAAAATCTTAGCTTTCAAGATGCTAAGAAAATGCTGCAGGGAGGAAGTCCCAGTTGGAGTTGTTGCAGTTGCAAACTAGTGCGTAGAAGACACCTCAATGAGTTGGGCACCATATTTATTGAACTTGTTCCTAGAGGATTGCAATGATGCATAGTACCTAGGCACAGAGTTCCACTACTCATGGTTGATTACCTTAATAGCCTTCATGGGATGGAAAGAACCAATTTATGTAGTTTTTTGTACCAGACCAATGCCACAGGGAGCGAGGTACTTGTTGCTCAGAGCCAGGTCAGACTCGAGGAACAAGAAGGCGAACATATCCATTTTTTATGGATACCTATGCAACCTATAGGAAGCCATCTCCAAGACATGGATAATTACACCAGAAGTTGTTGTGCGATATGAGAACATCGCCAAATTCCAGGCAGCACGACAAACAATGTGGATACAGGAAAAGAATGATCCGACAAAACAATGGCTACTGAATCACAGAGTGTGATATTGACATGGTCATCATTGAATGGCCTGAGGAATGGAGGATTCCATCCATTACCCAGGAAGTAACGGAAAGAATAACAGAGGAAGAGGTAGAGTAGGGAGAAGCGTAGTCTCTAGAAATCCAAGTGCCCAAGAAACCAAGAATGGGCAAAGGCAAGCCAACACAGGTAGATGAAGGTTCAAAGAAAATGGGAACCCATAATGGGGAAAAGGGGAATACATAGCCAGCCAAAGAGAAGCAAAAGTAGGCCGAGGCCATGCAAGAGACTGCAGCAAGTCCCAATTTTCAGGAAATAGGGGGAAGTAAGAGACCAACAACGTAGACCGGAGGATCGCACAAGAAAATGAAGGCACAAAGATCACCTACAGAATATATGATTACAAATGATGACGTGGAGATGATAGACCGAATGGTCTAGGATTGACTATATGAGGAATTTGACCATGCAACACATCACAGGGACAAACTTCAAAAAGAGTTGGCAGAAATGGGGCAGTTCCTTAAGAAATTAGGGGAAGTACATATAGCAAGCAACAACAGGGGCATAGAACCATCAACATTACAATCCAAGGAAAGAGTGGAGGTAGAAGAACTCCAGTCCACTCATTACCGCACATAAACACAACATTCTACATCACACCTAGTATGTTGCGCATGGATGAAATCATGGGGCAGACACCCTTGAATGATTTAAGCCACATCCAATTGGTCTTGATGCAGATGACATCTAGGACACTACACAAGTTGCAGGTTAGCTTCGACCATGAGGTACAGTCTCATGCACACAAAGACTTAGTCGAATTACAATGAGCAACAAAGAAGCAGGAGGCGATGGAAAAAGTATGTGAGTAGGCCAAGTCTGAAACTGAGGAGGAAAGAGAACGCAGGACCAAACTGGAATGAAGAGTAGGAGGAATTTTTGAGAAGCTTCCAAACACCATGCAAGGGAATGAACTTGCAGTAGTGGAAAAGATTGATTAGATTGTGCAGGAAATCGAGCAATACCAGAAGGAGAATGAGAATCTCTTAGAGCAAATCATACCAACCATGCCACCAACAATGAAGGAGAAAAGGAAGAAGGAAGCAACAACGCAACTGCAAGAGATAGAGTAGCAGGTCAGCACAGCTGCCGACTTGTTCGACAAAGAAACACAACTTTAGACCAGGTTGGAGGAGGATCTGCAGGTCCAACGGTGGGACAAGTAAGAGGAAAGGATCAATGCAGTGATCCAAGACATCAAGCAGAAGTAGAAGACAATAACAATCCTAGAATGAGTCAAAGGGATGCAGGAGATGAAGAAGCTGCAGGTAGAACTCATCATTGTGCAAACGCAGAAACAAGAGCGTCAGGTTCAAATGGAGCCATTACAGGAGAAGGTAGCAGAAGTACTAGCACAGGTAGAGGAAGATAAGACACAGATAGTGCAGACCCAGGCATAATGTGCATGATTGATCAACGATGAAGTGGAAGTCTAGGTAGTGGACACAATCAAGGAGAAGACCGCACAGATGCTAACACAAGCAATAGAGCTCAAGAAAAATTCCATACGATCACCAAGGAGATCGAGGAAGCTCAGAAGGATTAGGTGGCTCGGGATGAGCCACATGTCAGTGTTGGTGGCTTGTTGGAAACAGGCTGAAGTGGAAAGAAGGATGATCGTGGGGAAAGAAAGCATGTAGAAAGTGAAGCAACAGCTGGAAGGAAACACAACATGTGCACATGCAAGAAAGCGTGCACAAGGAAAGCAACAACCGGATGGAGGAACATTATGCACACATGGGAGGAATACCTAACATCGGTAGGGTTAGGGTTTTGGTAACAAATTGTAATGGCTGAAGAGCCAAAGATGTATAAATACTGATACTAAGGTATTGTGGACGAGTTCTGTATTTTTGAGGGATTTTGTAGTTGTTCTGATTTAGTTAGTAGTTGGATTTGCATTATAGTAGATTGGTATGAGCTGATGTGATATGTAATGTTTTTGTATGAACTATTTTGTAAGATGTTGATCTAGAGGAGAGGAGAGAAGGTAGATCTCGAGGATTAGATCGCAGGCTGAGGAGCCTGGTGCGGTCTAGTTCACCTCATATAGATCTTACCCATATGAGGAGAATTGTAAGCGCGCGACGCTATAGATGCATAACTACCATAATAAAAGAGCTGAGAGCCAAATCATTGTGGAAGTATTCCAGGAGGGGGTGAACCACAGTAATATCTGTGTAATGTGATGAATGCATGCATATCTTTATCCTCTTTTCAGTAGTTAAATATTGTGCTTAATGAATTAATGGGTTATTATATTGCTATGAAATATGGTTGTGTTATTAAGGAAAAAAGGTGTTGAAGGTAATGCACAGTCACAAATAACAATAGGTTGCAATCACAAGTTATAGTAAATGGCTCTGAATACAGATCTCATATCTCATACTCGATCCTAGGATGTAAACACCTGAGTCTTACAACCACCCATTAAAGCTATCTCGGGTGAGACTGTGCAACACATTTTGTGTGTTGTGTTGCCTTCTGGTTTACCAGGAGGGCCGATAGTTTTAGAGGATTTGTTGGAAACCCAAATGACATAAACCCTCGGTCAATAAGAATCTCAGAGTAGAATAGAGGAGAGTAACCAATAGGGAGTCTAAAAAAAGGATTAAATGAGACTCTGAGGTGTACCCTTCTCATGGTTGGTTATCGAGCACAACAAAGGGGAAATAGTAAGACCATCTGGAAAGAATGAGTGGTATGCGATGAATTTCCAGGTGCAATAAATGTGACTGAAGCAATGGACTACAACAAAACTTGGCAAATGGAGACCACTCATATTAATAGTTCTCAACCAAGGTGTTGAAAATGGAAACAAGTAGGTGGCTAGCGGTGAAGCATGGTTGTGCTACAATAAGAAATGGAAGAAAATGGTGTAGCAACAATGAGTAGCAAGACAAAAGCGACAATAAAATGTGACCATTTAAACAACAAAATGGTGGTAACCTAAGGTATAATGTTGGAAATATGGACGATTAATAATGCAAAGAGGGAAATGTAGGGAAAAACCTCTTTGTATATGTTATTTTAGAGACACTTACCTCAAGTTCAATGGATGTCCCCATCTTAAAAATGTTCCTAGAATCATGTCAACACACGTAAACTAGATTCTAAGGTCAACACGCACAGTGAAATCCTAAAAATAAAATGTTTTTTTTTTGGAATTTTGGGATATGATGTAAACAAAACAAAAGGCACTCACACCACACACCTATGTACAAGGAACTACAGATGTTTATGGTTTAGACAAAGGAGATCCCATTTCTAGGCTCAAGCCAAGGAAATTTTTCACAAGTGCGGAACTCATGAGCCATTATTGGCTTCATATGGCTCACCATGTCGGGGCTATGCCACATAAGAACAAATATTTGTGGCTGAAGATACTCATCACAAGTGGTTTTGTGAGCTATGGAAGCTCCTTGATGGGATCCATCAAGACATGATGGAAGTACAAAACATGAATCTTCCACAGAAGGAATAACAGAGGATTGGTTGGTCAGTTATGAAAAAGATAACCGAGGTGGAAAAGGGATAAGACTAGGGGTTTCACTAGATGCCCCAACAAATTCCCCTAGTCTCGAATCAAGACTCGTTGTGTTAAATCTCATAAATTTCAAATTTGGGAGGATGGTATGATGATTCTCATCCTCTCTGGGCTTATCAATGGAAGCCATGACTTTCTATATGGCCTCTTTGGAAGGCAACTTAGTATCATGGAAATCATGGGAACTGAAAGAATCAACAACCCGTATGGGTAAAGAAGGTTGATCACACTCCACATGAAGATGGATTTGTTGAACGATATCAACAAATGTTGATATGATAGATGTTCCATATGAGTCAACATACTCAGTATGAGGTACCACCCAAGGATTAACTGACCCGAGGTATCCACTGGTAGATGAGAAAATCATGTTGATAGGTCCAATGATATGGGTGGTGTTGGGTGCAAGAAGGGTGAATATCCCCATAATAAATGGATCTTTAAACATACCTATACCAATGATTTCATACCCCCCAGAAGATTCACCTATGAAGGGAGCGTGGGTGTCAGGATTGGCTCATAAGTCAAGTGTGCAATTTAATAGTTGGTCAATCATAACTATCTTCCCTTGATGGGGAAATCGTATAACGTGGAAGATAATGGATGAAACAACCTTCATTTCGTAGAACCAAGTGTGACCCAAGAGCATATTATATTCAAGTGTGGCATCTACCACTTCGACTTCTATGGAGGCAGTCTTGCCTCCGAGCTCGATGGGTAAGGAGGGGAAAATTCCGTAAGGTTTGAAAGAATGTCCATCAAAATATTTTAGGATGGTTTGAAAAATACATAATCCAAGTGTCTTCTCCTTTTCCAATCGTCGTACGAAAGATATTCTTGTTTAGACACCAAACTGTAATTTGCAATGCCACTTGGTATGAGAGACGCAACTCACTCTATTATGCATCAATGTAAATAATGTTAGACTTTGAAGGGTTGGTTCCCCTATGGTTGTGAGCAAGAATTTCCATGGTTGTGAGCAAGAGTTATGGGTGGTTTGTTGAAGTACCCCTTTTGGATGACATATGGTAGGTTTAGAAGCCATTTTATATAACATGAGAGGGCCATTGGGTGGTAAAATTGATGGAGGATCTTTTGATGGAGGCTCACCTTCTTGGGAATCATAGTTAATTTTTCTGGTGGTTGTTGCCACCATGGATTGAACCATCATGAAATTTGCAGTTGAGGACTTTGCATTGCCCCTGGGTGGGGGTGAAGGAACTTGTGTGATAATTTGTTGTTGTTGGGGGAAAGGATTGGTTAATACCACTGGTTGTGAAGGAGATACCACTCGCTTGAGATATTGATGAACCTCAACAAGGAGGGAACAATCTTTGGTGAAGTGGTATTCCTTTCATAGCATGCAAGGATATTTTACCTTTTTTTGGTTTTTGCCCCCAACATTAGGGTCTTGGGTTTCTGTAGTCTCTTGTTGGTCATAATATTTTTTGGATTTTACCTTGTTTTTATTCTTGCCTCTAGATGGTTGAGATGAAGTGGAATGGACCACATTCACCTGGGAGGTTTATGGAGGATAGGGAGAAGGTTTGGTGTTGGTACCAGTCTGCAATTGTGTAGTAGACTATAGTTTTATGAAACCCACTATGACATCAACATGGGTTCCTAGGGATAGTCTTGAAAGATCAGTCGATGGTCGAGGAGTGTGAGGAATCATATCGTTTAATGTGTCGGACTAGGAATATACCAGGTATAAATATTGAGCATGACTGATGGCCTGTTCCTCAGTAACAATGCCTCCCATAGCGACATATCTAGCGATAGGTGACAAAATTGACTTCAAAAACCAATCTGCCAAGAGTTTATCCATAATGGTAGCTTTAATTAATCGTTGCCATGTCCTCCACTCATGTATATTTTTAGAAAATGTGAGTGGAAGAGGATTGCCTAAGTGAAGTCAAAAGCTCTATACCAATTTCATATCAAATGGGCAGTTGGAAGTGAGTTAGAAATTCCATGGCAAGATAATTAAAATCAACAAAGGAGTTACGCGGCAGTTCAATATACCATTTTGTCGCTGAACCTATGAGCATTCTTTGGAAAAGTCTCAACCGAATGGAATCATCTATCAAGGATTTAAAAGAATACCAAAGATGGAAGGTCACGACGTGGTTGTTAGGATATTCTCCAGGTTTTCCATCGAATTTTAGGATGTCAGAAGATAGTTTAGTAGGGATAGGGGGCCAGGATGACGCATGTTGTATGGGATCATTTGTCAAACATGAAAAATCAGGCAGATCCAAGGTAGCCAAGAAATGAAGTTTTCGATTTGGTTGCAAATATTGGTAGGGTGGATGTGGCATTGAGGTACCAATAGGAACATGCGTAGGTTGAGAAGGCATGTTAAAGCATGATGGTCCTCCCATATATGGTTGTGTGGGTTGGGGAGTGGGGAACATGGGGTTCATCGGTTGAGTGGGAAAATCTCACTGTGAAGAGATTCCTACTGGATTAGGTCAACCCCATGGAGTATTTGGTACTCCCGAATACGAGAAACCACTAGAAATACCTATAGGGTTTTCTTGAGCATTCTTCCCCCAGGGTGAGGTGGGTTTCCAATGTGGGATTGTCCCCAAACTGGCTACTGACATCCAATTGATTCCCCCCCAACTGGTTATTGGCTCCAAGTAGGTTGTTTTTGATGAAGTGGTTGTTGTCCTACAAATGAAGTTTTCCCCCCAGGTTGTTGTTGTCCCCATATCGAATATTTTCCCACAACCGAAGGTTGTCCTCCAACTAGAACATGACCTGCAACTAAAGGTTTCCCACTAGCTGGAAACTGACCCATAATTGAAGGCTTACCTCCAACATGGTACTAGACTATACACAAAGGTGGCCCTCCAGCTGCAAAATTTCCCTAGGTGTATGTGGAACAATTTGTGGAACTTTCATTGGGTTAACACCTTGATTGGGTGGAGGAAAAATGAAGCTACTTGTGACCAGACTTGAGGTAGCAACACTATTGGCCACTAGACTAGATGGAGTCCATAAAGGATGACCAAGTAATGTGATTGGTGTATGAAAGTATGCAGCTAGAGATGTAAGAAGATAAGTTGTACTCATCGACTATTGAGTCAGGGTAATAGGGGTCAACGACGTTTCCCACAAAAGAGAAGTGCTAGTATTAATTATGTGTGCTAGAGAGGCTATCTCGGGATCAAGAGGGGGAAATCAATATTCCATAGGTATAGTTAGATGTTGATGCATGAATGGAAGAATATTGCCTATTGTACATATCAGGTGGCTAGTTGTAAGAAGAAAAAACATCATAATAACTCGTTGATGGAAATTCAACGAGTGGTTGACCAAAAGGGTAAGTCAAAAGATGTGCCACTCTCTCTCCTTCTTCTCTAACTACAGTTCCAAAACTTGTCTCTCAATGAGCAAGTGAAATCTGTGTCTAAGTGAGGCGCTAGCCTCCTTATTTATACAAATTTGGCACATGTGAAGTGTCTCTTCACTAGTAGGGCCGACTTCTCAAACTGGGTGGTTATAACCACCTTTATTATATTTCAGGGCCTCTTGATGTATTCTGGGGGTGACTTCTTCTTTTGCCTTTTAAATGTACATGCTAGAGTGGCACTGAATGCATGTACATCTCTATGAAAAGATTCTAATGGTGGTGATATGAGTTTTTTCTTCTCTCATCGTATGTATTTTTTGTGTTCTTTATTTCCATTTGCATTGTCTTCCGTTTAAATTGGATAGTTAAAAGCTCATAATTCATCTTGTGATGCTCTCGGCTTAAGAAATTTAAACTGTGTGAATTTCCTCTTAACTAATTCATAATTCATTTCAGTAATGCTCTGATGCAGTTATTTGTTTTCTCTTTCTTCTTACACCCTACTTAAACTCAATTAACAACTCAGATTCATTGCCTCATTTAGCCTTTATCCTCTAGAGAGTTCTACTTGCCAGTCATTGTTTTCATTCACTTTCAAAATTTTGACTCCATATCGATAAGTGTCCCTCCCCTTCCTAGCCAACAAATTTATAAAAACCCCCAAAACAAACCAAATCTAGCCGTTGATTGCCAAAGATATATCAAGTGACATGAGAGAGCCCTGTCTGAGTTGACCAGGCTAGTGCCTAGATCTAAGTAGGTTGAAACAGTTACCTCTTTCATTTGTCTATTCAGCCGGACAAAATTTACAGAGTGCTAACATGCTGGAATCATTGCCAAGGACGAAATTGAAAAATCTTCCCCGAGAAAAACAACTTTAAAGATTTATTTTGATCCCTGAGGGTGAAAATGGATCAAATACCTTATTGGCTGAGATTATTTTTAACCTGACGACTCCATTACCAAAAGGCTAGTTGCACCAAACAGTGTGAGATAGAAATCTTGGCTCCTAATAAAATTCACACCAGGTGCAACCCAGACCCAGAAGCTGCAATCCCCATGTCTGACCCTGAAAAACTTGTACATAAAAGAAAAGAAAATTCAGTAACCCCAGTGTTGTGTCCAGACCGATATCTTTCCTTTCCCAAGGATGGAGTGACTTGCATTGAAGACCTTGAGTTCGATGTGAAATTTGAGCAAGGCCTATTCAAAACTAAGTTTGAATCTCGTTTAATTGATACCATCTTTGACGAAAAGAGATTCCAAGATTTGATTTTAGCCGCATCTTCCAGGCCTATAGTGATCCCCTCTCATAACCAATAGCCACTCCAACCCCTCACAATAGCCATGGAAACCATATTTTCTCCCCTCATACTGTCTGCTCAACTACATGATCTACCTCAAGATTATAACCTAAGGATCAAACTATATGATGTTGAAGGTAACATATCAGCTCGGAAGCATCTAAACGGGTTTAATGATTTCATAGACTTGGAAGAGGTGGACTTTGAAGATGTAAAAATGAGTTTGTTTACACAAAGTCTTGCAGGACAAGTGAGGAAGTGGTTCAGAGTCCTTCCACCAACTAGTATCGCAGATTTCGATGCCTTTGAAACGAGATTCCTTGCAAAATAGGGAGATAAGAAAAAACCCCTTCAGTTATTGACCCGGTACAACAACATGAAGAGATCACCTGATGAAACAGTGCATGAGTTTTCATCCAGATTCATGAAGGTCTATAATGCGATTCCTACTGAGGTAAACCCCCCCCCCTAAAGCTTCTCAGCTCAGATATGTTGATTCTTTTGAAATTGACTTTGCTTTATTATTAAGAGAACGAAAATCTGCCACATTAGATGATATAACGAATGATGCCATATAATTTGAAGTGAACCTAATGGTTTTAGGGAATATGAAAACTAATTCTAGTAGGGACATAAACATAACTTAGGATAAAGCACATCCTTCAACATCACAAAAATAAGAAGAAAGGTTTGAAGCAATGATGAGAAACATGGAGAGTATTGTCCCTTGACCAAGTTTTGAGGAACACTTGGTCATATTTGACTGTTTTTGGAACTTCGACAACTTGTCAAAGATGGAGTGCAACGCGAAGCGGAAATCGTGGAAGCTAGACCCCTTTTTGGGTTTTTGGGGATAATGTAATGGGAAAGGGATGTCGGCTCATGGGTTTACCCACGCTTAGGCCCACTTTTGTATGTATATATAGATGTCTAGGCCATATAGAGAAGTAGTGGAGGACAATCTATGTGATGTAGGCTAAGTGCCAAGAGTTGAATCTATGTGATCAAGGCTTTGTGCATTTTGTTTAAGACTTGCAGAGCTTAGTGCAAGTCCCTGTGAGAGACTGTAGAAGGCTTTTCGCTATAGTGCAAGGAAGAAGGATCTGGCGAGCTGCACGGATCTTTTGTCCTATGCGAAGAGGGATTTGGATGGCTCTGTGTTGTAACCTGATTAACTAAAGCTAATAAAGAAGAAGACTTTGTGGGCGTAGCCCCAAGGTGGGGGTGAACCACGGTAAATCTGTGTGTTGTGCTCTGTGCCTCGACCTGATGTGTTTGTCTCTTCCTTTGCCAAGTGCTTTGATATGTTTAGATATATCTATTTATGCGTTGTGCTGTTAATATATGAATGAATGTTAGATCTGGTATGTAAGATGCTTAGTGATTGATCTGCCGAATCTAATCTATCTTTTTGTGTCTAAGTGTTGAATTATCTTAGATCTAAGTACATACTGTGATGCTCTGTGATATCTGCAAAGTATCATAAGGATTGAATATTGATGAATAATATATGCTAGGTGATTGCTAAGTGTTATAATCACAGATTTGTGTCCCAGCTAAGGTTGCAGACACCTAAGTCTTGCAACCACCCCTGCCTCTACCTCAGGTGAGACTTCATTTGCTTCGCAGGTGTTGCTGAAAGGGCCAGTATTTAGGGTTTTGTTGGTTAATTGTTGTAGCATTGAGCCCTGGGTCTGCCCTTGTGCCAACAGAGAGAATGATGGAAAGAATAGCTTTGGGTAATAGTTATAACCCCAGAGAACAAGCTGACGATCCACCCAGAAATCCGAGGAGACCAGCGATCCCGCAAATTAGACAAAGAGAGCAAAGGAATTAGGGAAATCAGGGAAATTAGGGGAACCAAGCAAATCAAGCAGATCAGGCGAATCAGGGAAATCAAGGAAATCAAGGAAATCAGGGGGATCAACAAATAAGGCCTTGCTTTCAAAATAATTATATAGATGAAAATTATGATGGATATTTTTAAGACAACATGAATGGATGTGATGATAAAGAAACATAAGTGTTTTTTACTAAAGAAGAACACGACCATTTCATGGATGCAAGTGAGATCTTTTTGCAAGATGAGGAGGAAAGGTCGTCAATAGAAAGGGAATATTACCATACAGGATTGCAAAATTCCATCATGCAATTCCAAAGACAATACAACCTTCTAAATCAAAGGGTACCTCCAAACCCTCCAAATGGAAATCCTCCAAAGGGAAACCCCACCAAAGAAGCTCAGAGTAACATACCTTCTTCAAGTTAGCCCAAAAAAGATTCTATTGCAAAGGATTCAACTACAAAAGAATCTACTGTGAAGGATTCTACTACAATGGGTACCATGGACAAAGGAAAGCAGAAAGAATAACCCCAGAAGAGAATATTGGAGGCAAGGAAAGAGACGGTCACCAAAGAGGTAGAGAAGACTTCATCCTCTTTTAATTTTTAAAGTGAGATGGATAAGATCAAAATTTATGTACCATTTAATGAATTAATCAAGAATAGAGAATATAGAAATCAGATCATCAAGATGCTTAAAAAAGAAAAAGATACTGATACCCTGAACATACAAGATGACCACCCTGCCATCTTATTCGGACCAGTAGAAGAAAATGGTGATAACGAATAAGTTACCCCTTTCTGTGTTAGCTTGAAAGTCCATGATATGACTTTTCACAATTCCATGTTGGATTCAGGGGCATCTCATAACCTAATGCCCAAAGTGGTCATGGACCAACTAGGTTTGGACATCACTAGGCCTTGCAAAGACTTGTTCTCTTTCGATTCTAGGAAGGTTGTTACGATGGAAAACATCTCTATGGCCAAGGGTAAACCACAATAGACAGGTATGACTGCAGAAATCAACTCAATTCCAACATATGCTATATAAACTAATGTGCAAGATAAGAAAGAGGCCTACCTCGATCCAACGTTTGATGGTGTTCCACCATTGAGCACTTCGACCCAAAGCTTTATACCTGCAATAAGTTCTTGATGAACGAGCAAAGAAATTATATAGTGATGATATAAAGGGTTTAGCACATTAGATGGCATAATCCATCAATAAACATTACAAACATGCCCATGGATAATAATCATACATTTGCAATATACCAATAGGATGGGAAAGGAGTATTTCTATTAATAATTGATCAATAGAATTGACAACATTACAAACTTCTGTGTCGGCATGGTACGAAACCAAGAAAGCAAGTTCCTTCCAACTGGGCCTCCACCACTTCAATCATCCACCAAAGGCAAGCTCACAAGAGAGATTCAATGAGGTTCTCTCAACAATAGGGAAAGAGCCTGGGGGTTGAACACTATGTTCAGACTTGAGGGACAAAGGGATGCAAACTCAATATGAAGTAATTTCTCTAAAGTAACTTTGCTCTCAAATTTGAATGCTTTCTCTTCTTTTCCATAGCTTGAAACTGTGCTTTTATAGCCTTCAGAATGCAACTGAAGGGTCGAGTTGGAACGTTTGCAGTATGTGGAAGGCCAAGGATCAGAGATCTTCTGTCGTGACATGGAAACCCGACTTCATTTTGTATTTTCTAGCACAAATCCTGATGTATGTGGGTTGTAGTGGAGAAGCCAGCGTATACGCATCTTATATAACTGATAGGGAGCGTATATGTGGAAAAATGTATATTTTTTTCTCTGGATTCATCAAAAAGGGATGAGAAGTCTGCATATGGAAATGGAAAAAGGTCCTATGTGTAAGATATCAATGGTGAGGCAAATCTTGCTATAACAAAGGTGAAATTCCTAGGTATTATCAAAGATCTGGTGGTATCTTTGGCACAAATTCCAGCAAAAAACATGGTCATGGATGTAGTAGGGGCTGACATCCCTCGCAAATTTGGCATGTTGTTGTCAAGATATTGGGTTGCAAAATTAAAAGGAATCCTCCAGATGGACATGTCAAATGCCACCATCCCTATTTTCGATCAAGACAAAAGGTTTTTCAAAGAAGTTTTTCTCAAATACATGGTCAACAAAAAGTCACAACCAAGTAACCACCCCATCTACTATGTAGAAACCGAGTTGGGATCTTCCATTTTCTTCAATGACCTGTGTTGTGAAGAAGAAGAAAAAGAAATCGATGTGACTG
Source organism: Picea engelmannii (assembly GCA_009831015.1). Classification (NCBI taxonomy): domain Eukaryota; kingdom Viridiplantae; phylum Streptophyta; class Pinopsida; order Pinales; family Pinaceae; genus Picea; species Picea engelmannii. Next base: position 276,484 of record ML786138.1, read on the forward strand.
AGAAATATGATAAACAGGTTGAGAAGTATTCAAAGCAACAGGACGAAGCAGAATATCAGATATGGAAGATGATTTTTGATGGATTTTCTTGCAGAGAAGGGGCACGAGCTAGCATTTGGATCAATCATCCCAAAGGAGATTCAAAATTATGTTCTTATAAGCTTGTTTTTTAATGCACGAATAACATGGCTAAATATGAAGCATTAATATTGGGGTTAAAGGTATTGAAAGAATTAGGTTCCAAAAGAATTTTTGTACATGGCGACTCTGAGCTAATTATAAATCAAATCAAAGGCATATACCAAGAAAAACACCCCAGACTGAGGGCTTATAGAAATATGGTACTAGACCTCCTTGAGAAGTTTCCATAATGTAATCTTTCAACAATTCCAAGAGAACAAAATCAGGTTGTTGATGCCTTGGATACTTCAACAACAATTTTCAAAGTTCCAATTTTCCCTAAAAAAAGATACAAGGTTGAGGTCAATTACAGGTCAACAGTACCAGATAATATGAAGCACTGGCAAGTTTTCGAGGACGACAAATATATAGAAAACTTCCTCGAGATGGAGAATGAGTTTGAAAATTTGAACATTGATGATGAATATTGTGATGATGAGGTGGATGCGTTTGTTTTCACAAAAGAGGGGTATTTTGACAATCATATTGCAAGCAGAAACATCGTTCATCTAAAAAGCAACATCATTCCCAAGGGTGTGGTCCCGTTGGAGAAACTCTTTGATAACAATGATGTGGCCAGAAGTATAAAGATTATAGTAAATGAAGGGGATGTTGAATATTGCAATATTGGGACTCCAGAGGATCCAAAGATCATTAAGCTGTTCAGAAAGCTCAGCCCCAAAGTCAAGGAAAGATATGTCAAATTGATGAAAGAGTTCCCTGATGTTTTTTCTTGGAGCTATGATGGCTTGAAATTTATGACACCAGTATAATCCATCATGTGATCCCAATCAAAGAAGATCATAAACCTTTCAACAAAAATTAAGGAGGATAAATCCTTTAGTACTGCCTTTGATCGAGAAAGAAGTAAATAAACTATTTGAAGCCAAAATCATAGTGTCCCTGAGATTTTCCAAATGGGTGGAAAATCTAGTGCTAGTCAGAAAAAAGAGTGGTGAAATCAGGTTGTGTGTGGATTTCAGTAATCTAAACAAAGTATCTCTAAAGGACAACTACCCACTGCCAAAGATGGATCGTATTTTACAGAAGGTGGTGGGCTCTCAGAATATGTCAATTTTAGATGGCTTCTTTGGATACAATCAGGTTATGGTGCACCCTAATGATCAAGAAAAGACAAGATTCACAGCACCTTGGGGAACATTCATGTATGCCAAGATACCTTTTGGGCTCATGAATGCAAGGGAAACATTTCAGAGAGATATGGACATAGCTTTTGCTGACGAGAAGGACAAATTCATTGTTATCTACCTGGATGATATCACTGTGTATTTTTCCTCGGATGATGAACACCTCAAGCATATAAGAAGGGCATTTGAAAAATACAGGAATTTTGGTATGTCATTGAATCCTAAGAAGTCAAACTTTTCCATGGAAGATGGAAAGCTACTGGGTTACATTATTTCGAAAGAGGGGATAAAGGTAGATCCGAATAGAGTTGAGGGAATATTGAAAATTGGCATACCCAGAAGTAAAAAAGAGGTTCAATCTTTCCTGGGGAAAGTAAATTTTTTGAGAAGGTTCATACCAACATGCTCAAGAAGGGAAATGAAATAAAGTGGATTCCTGAAGCAAGAAAATCCTTTCATGACATCAAAGTGGCATTGACTAAGGCTCCAGTACTTGCAATTCCTAATTTTGAGAAGGATTTCATATTGTTCTCTTTCGCCTCAGAACACACAATTGCTAATGTTTTACTCCAGAAAGATGACCAGAATTTTGAGAAACCCATAGTGTATTACAACAAGACATTGAGGGATGCTCCTTTGCAATATGACACCATGGAGAAGCAAGCATATGCTCTAGTCAAATCCTTGAAATAATTCAAAGTTACATCCTACATTCCCATACTACTGCTTATGTACCCAACAACTCAGTGAAAGACATCTTAACCCAACCTGATCTTGAAGGAAAGAGGGGAAAGTGGATAGCAGTGCTATTAGAATATGACCTTGAGATCAAACCCACCAAGTTGATCAAAGGACAGGGGATTGCAAAATTGATGGCATAGACCAATTGGGAACTATTAGGAATTAATTTCATCACAAACCTGTCAGAGGGTGCAACAAAGGAGAGGATGATTCCACAAATATCCCAGATATTTCTCGATTCCGCATGGTATGCATATATCATCTTTGTTTTGAAAAATTTATAGGCTCCTCCTGAATTAAGTAAAACAAAGGCAATATTCTTGAAACTGAAGGTAGCAAAGTTTTTTATAGTAAAAGAATCTCTATATTGGAAATATCTAGGGGGAATTTTATTGAGTTGTTTGATAGAAGAAGAAGCAGAAAAGACCATCAGAGAATTCCATAAGGGAGATTGTGGAGGTCATCATTATTGGAAGATAGTTGTGCATAATATTTTGAGGGCTCAGTTCTATTGACCTAGCATTTTTCCTGATGTCTATAAAGAGGTTTCAAAATGCCATGAATGTCATATTTTTTATGAAAAAGGAAAATTGCAGCATTCTCCTTTGAAACCCATTTCTGTCGAATCTCCTTTCAGACAGTGGGGCCTCGATTTTATAGGGGAAATACATCCACAATCCTCATCCCAACACGGGTGGATTCTGACAACAACAGATTATTTCACTTAGTGGATTGAGGCAGTTCCCACCAGGCAAGCAACAGATGATGTTATCATCCAATTTTTAGAAGAAAATTATGTCCAATTTCGGGTACCCGACTAAGATCATAACAGACAATGCAAAAGATTTCAAGTCCAAGAAAATAGAAAAATTCTGCAATGATTACAATATCACCCTTGGTCATTCTACATCATACTACCCTCAAGGGAATGGGTTGACTGAGTCTTTGAATAAAAGCTTAGTCAAAATCATCAAAAAACTATTGCAAGAGAATAAAAAGGCATGGCACAAAAAGTTCATCCACACACTGTGGGATGACAAAATATCCCCATAAATATCCATTGCCACGTCCCCTTTCCAGATCGTCTATGGCACTGAAGAAATTTTTCCCACTACATTGGGGTTTCCAGTAATGAGACTGCTGCAGAAGAAAGATGCAGAGACATATGCCACATGAAGAAGGAAGGATGAACTCATCAGTGTACAACAAACCAGAGAAAAATCTTTCGAAAATACTCAACATTGCCAAGACAATATCAAAGAGGCTTTCGACAGACATACCAAGGTGAATAACTTTGAACCAGGAGACTTGGTAATAAAATGGGATGTCATAAATGAAGATAAAGGAAAACATGGGAAATTTGATCACCTATGGTTGGGCCCATTGAGAATTGCAGTGTACCATGGGAGTAATGCCTACTTACTACAGGAGATAATGGAGACATCATTGGAGGAGGGATTATGAATGGAAGGATCCTCAAGAATTACATTGTTTAAACAAACATCACCCCGCCCATTCATTGTACATAATCATTTTTACGTTTTATTTTCGCATAAAGAAGTTAGAATAAAAGCAGCATAGTTGAAGCCTGAGGTGAAGGCCATGAGCTATGCTGGGTCGATTTTAAGTTTTTGAATAAAGGCTAGCGAATTCAGATCACATGAATAAATCATAGTCCAATGGGTAGGCACTTGGTCTACAGTTCTTTACTACCTTGCAAGGAGGATAGCATCCCCATTTGGAGCCTATGTTATCACCATAACAATTTTCAGATAGGATCCAAGTCTCAGAAATTTAGCGAGGAACTACATCGGTATGGAGGTGCGATATATTGGAGGATAGGGTCACAAATGGAGGAATATGGATAAATCTAGTGGATACGCGAGGGTGATGGGACCCAACAAGCCACAGATCTCAGATACCATAGATCAATGGTCAGCAACCATATCACGTAGAGAAGTAGCACGAGGCTTAATTATGCAAGAGAGAGCCAGGGAAAATACCATGGTTTCACTTCGCAGACATGTGGTGCCACCATAGGCATATCAGGGCGAAAAGCAGTCTAATCCAAACCATTTTGTCTTGTCCTCGATATCGAGAAGTAGGGGGGCCCAGTGGGCCATAGATCTCGAGCATCCCAGATCGACGGTCAGGAGACATATTGGGGTAAAGGACATAACTCTACTAATCATTTGGGCCAGGAGGATCATCGCTAAACACAATTTTCTCAAATCAATTCAAGCCAAAGCTATGCAAATGGAACAGAGTATACAAGAGTTTAAGGATACGTTTGAACAATTGTTTATCAAGGGCCTCCCACCATTTTGGGATGGTAAACGGAAATTATACAATCAAGAGGAATACAATTCTCTCCTCACTCAGTGCAAAATGGATCATTCAAAATTTGAAGGCCTTGAAGATAATCTGAAGGGACCCAGTTTGGTGGAATATCTGGCTGCAAACTTTGAGATTTTGAATCAGTTCAAGACAGTGAAAATCGGGCTGCCAGCTATGTCTTACGCTACTTGCATTGACTTGGAGATTCTGATAAAGGAAATGATGGATTGCGAGATTCCTTCTGACTCACAGTGGAAGGATATCATGCAGCTGGGCAGGATGAAATGCAGTTTTCTAGGGACCAGTAAGTAACCTCCAGGTGTCCCCAAACTAGCAATATCAACAGAGGATCGCAGTAGGAAAAATGGTGCAAAGGAAGCCAACCAATCAGAGAGATCCATCCCTAAGTTATGAAACATTTTTTGTTTAATCATTGTAAATCGGTTCATATGTCGAGACTATCAGTTGAAATTATTATAGTCAGTTTTAGAAGCTGAAACGTTTCATTTTCAATCATTATAATCAAATTGTATAAGTACTAGAAATTCTGAATGAATTGACTTTGGCAGAAGTGCAAGGGCACCTTCTTAGTTGTTTTGAACTACATTGTAATTTTTTGGAGCTGAATTGAATACATATGAAAAAGCTTTTGAAGTCTCTATGAAAAGATTCTAATGGTGGTGATATGAGTTTTGTCTTCTCTCATCATATGTATTTCTTGTGTTCTTTATTTCCATTTGCATTGTCTTCCATTTAAATTGGATAGTTAAAATCTCATAATTCATCTTGTGATGCTCTTGGCTTAAGCAATTTAAACCATGTGAATGTCCTCTTAACTAATTCAGAATTCATTTCAGTAACGCTCTGATGAAGTCATTTGTTTTCTCTTTCTTTTTACACCCTGCTTAAATTCAATTAGCAACTCAGATTCATTGCCTCATTTGGCCTTTATCCTCTGGAGAGTTCTACTGGCCAGTCATTGTTTTCATTCACTTTCATAATTTTGAATCCATAGCCCTAAGTGTCCCTCCCCTTCCTAGCCAACAAATTTATAAAAAACCCCAAAACAAACCAAATCTATTCATTGATTGCCAAAGATATATCAAGTGACATGAGAGAGACCTCTCTAAGTTGAGCAGGCTAGTGCCCAACTCTAAAGTAGGTTGAAACAATTACCTCTGTCGTTTGTCTATTTAGCCGGACAAAATTTACAGAGTGCTAACAATCACCACCCCAAGAGATTACTAATGTTTTTTGTTGAGATCTAGTAGGTCACATGTCATGCCAGAGATGTTGAGGTTCTCATACACTCTATGGTGAGAACATGTCCTCGAGTTGGAGCCAGATGTTATCCCCTATCCCAAGGATAACTAAGGATATTATTTCTAGAGGCCCACATGTCCTAGACATGGAGTACCGAGAGCCATATGACTTGAGCTCAGCCCTAGAGGGCCCATCTTTTCTTCAGTGCCTCCCATCAGCAGCAACAACATCCATCACATTGACATGGTTCTAAAGTAGCAGTGGGTCTTGCTCCATGAGGTAATGAGTCCAGGTATCATGGTATGTGTCACTCCGATTCTCAAAATATTTGACTATGTGCATTGAATTCTCTTTTGTTTCATGATGTTTTCTTGGAAATTATTCCTTTTGACTTGTCCATACCTGGGGGGGATGACAAAGTGCCCTAGTAAGTTGGTTCCCTTAGGGATGAGTTTCCACTAGATGGGTCTATGAAAGTTCATCGTCCATTCCTTGCATACTTATCACTTTTCATCATTTTCCCCCTCATCTATCCCCTACATTGGTTTGGGCATTGGGTTTTCCAAGCTAGTAAGGGTTGTACCTTGCCTTATGGGAAGAAGGGGCTAAAGACCCAAAGGGTAAAAGTAGCTGGAAAAATTTAAAATCCAAGATCAAACCTTGAGATGCTTTTCCCATAGATCCCCGAGAAAGTAATAAAAGGCTTCTTAGCAAGAAAAAGGGGGGACCCACAAAATAATATAAAACTCATGACCTAGCTGGTGGATAGGGGTATCATCATGAGCCAGCCCATTAGGTCCATGGGCATGTAGCGTTATGACACTACTATTAATCTATCCACCACGCCAGGGTAGTGGCTCTTGGTGGCATAGCCAAGAGAAAAGTGGTCTTATCACAAGTCAACCTTCTCATCTCCGTGAAATGCTTGTGGGTAACGTTGTGACCATTGGTCACCATGCGAGGGAAGTTTCCTCCATCTATTCTCTTGAAAGAAAAATCAATAAGACAAAAAGTAAAAAGGCATTGAATGGGCTAGGAAACACTTGCATCCATGACAAGGTGCATCTCACCCTCTACAGAGGCACCCACAGGTAAGACCTACATTTCCCTATCATCAATTCACCCCTTTCCCAAACATCCCCTACACCATCTCATGCATTTACATGACCTAGATTGGTCTTCACCTGGAAACATCCCACACCTGAGGAGGATTATCCCAATAGGAAATCTTGAGACCCCCTCCAAACCTAGCTTGTTAATAGCATAACCTCTTTGAGCATTTATCTGGGTAAAGGGGGGCTTGATGCACATGTTTGGGTAACTTGATTATTAGATGTGATTGACATTGATATGATCCCCTTGACTTATGAGCCCATGGAGGGCGTACTTGTTTTTGTTGCAGGACCATGCCCGACAGAAAGGTACATATGGGGAGATGATTAGCTAGAAACTCCATGGGGTTAAAATCCCACTAGATGGATGTTGAAATCCCATCCAAGGGCAGAGATATATCAGAGGCTTGCACTAGAGAAAAGGGAGGATGTTCCACTAGAGGCACTTTGGTAGGACTGGACCTAGGGGGGTCTTTCCCTCCCACTATGACATTGGCCCTTGACGTCATCATTCTGAGCCTTGACGTCATCCAGTCGGGGTTTTAGGCATGAGTAAGGTCCCTAACGTTTCACTTTGGAGGCCTGGCATTCCAAGAAGGGGCCCAATGTCACCCTAGGGGGGCATGACGTCAACCCTAAAAGATAAAATTAGGGTTTTAATTGTCAATTTTATGTAAAACTAGATTTTTGATGTAAACTAGCCATATCGGCCTTTTTTGACCTAAAATGTAATTAAAGGTCACCTATATTGTATAAATAAGGGAAAAATCTCTTATATTTTTCATCATATTTCACTCACACAAGTGTGAGGTCTGAAATTTGGCCCTCTTTAAGGGTTATTGGCTAAAACTAGTGATGCGCACTTCTTGAAGGAGGCAAATTTTGGTGTTTTTTGTCTATTTTCTTCTGGAGGATCTTCAACTAGGTGATTTTCTAGATTATTCTTGGTGAAGTAAGTAGAAATTCTGCATTTCTTTATTGTGAATGAATGCTATGATTATTTTTTTACTTATTTCATGTCTAAGATTATGAAATTGCTAGCTTGAAACCCTAGGGGAATGACATGTGTTATCATCTTTTTCCCTATAATCTTCCACATGTTAAAATCTCTTGAAAGACACCTAATTTGAATTAAGTACTAGATCCCTACCATTTTATCACTCTAGTAACCGTACTTCCTTTTCCACTTGCATAATTTATTACATTTTGTTCAAGGAAAGAGAAAATCGTTAGGGCCTAACCCTTGTTACTTTCTAGCAATTTTCTCTTGGAAAAGGATTTTTGAGGCCTTGGGATACCAACACCTCTTTTGTCCTCTCCATCCCTTAACATATTATTATCATTTTCTACATTTCCTTTAATACCTTTTTGCTGCCATTAGTGACTCCATTAACCCTAGAAAGGCATTAGACTACCTCTTACAAATGATGATTGAGAAAACAAACACTTAAACTCTTATCTTTGGACCCTTTACTAACTTTTTCTAACCCTAGATTAGACTAATTCCTAAGCTAACTTGCTTTTGTAGCAAAAAAATTCTACATCCATATAAACATGCATTAATTTGGCACATTTACCTACATAACTCATACTAGAACCAATCAAAATCTAAATGTGATAATTGTTAGTGAATCTACTAGGTAAGTGTTAGTTTGTGTATGGTTTTCTTGCACTTTTGACCATTTAAACTTGTAGTTGTTACAAAATATAGCTACATCCATATAACTGCATCAAAATCTCTACAAAATTTCCATTAAAATCTAGCCTATCATTGCCAATTTTGCATGTGACAATTTACTATCAATTTGCCTAGTTAAAGTCACGTTTTATTGTCTTTTTTAAAGCAATTTCAAGGCTTGAATCTTGTGGTTGTTGTAAGATCTTAATTGTCGTTATAAACTGATGCATTGCTACAAATTCATAATTAGATAGCTTATTTTATGAAGGTTTTTTGTCTTATGAAGTACTAACAATCATCTGGTACCTGGAAAGTGCCCTGTTTGCCTTGTTTGTCTTGTTCTGGGAAGGTACACAATACTTTTCATTTGCTTCATCCTTAAGACATAAAATAAACCTATGATTAGAGTGATCTGTGAGAGGGAAAGGGTTTCCTTGTGACTATTTTCCTTATCCTTCTCAAACCCCCCAGGTCACCGGGGACGTCTCCCTTGGGGTAGCTTAAACATGCTCCTAAATAGAAAGGGATCTCCTATTAAGGTGGCAGTGATAGGTTATTCCCAATTATGCCAATTCTGTACCCACTTGCCTTGGGATTTTGGGGCAAGTACAAATTGTGCGATGACAAAGTGGATATTATACTTACATTAAACGGATGAGAAAGAGAGAAAAAATTGACATACTTTGTGAGTTGATACACTATTACCATGAAGAAATTCTTTCCTTCGGACTTGGGTAGAATTGTAATAAAATCCATTGAAACTTCTTCCCAACATTGACTTGGTATAACTAATGGTTGTAGGAGACCTAGGGTATTGATTGTATCTCCCTTATTCTGTTGGCAAACCACACATTCAACCACAAAATTTTCAACATTAGTTTTAATACTTTCCCAAAAAAAGTGCTTGATCTCATGGTAAGTTTTCAAGAACCCAATTTAATGTCCTATAGGAGAAGTGTGCAATTCCAAGCGAACCTTTTGTTTGAGTTGAGAATTCTTAAATAAATATAAGAGATCTTGATACCATAGTAAACCATTTTTCCACACAAATTTATCTAATGCACTTAGGTCCTCTTGTAGTTTTTGAATGATCTTGGAATGTAAATAGCACACAGTAAACCCTTTGTGTTTTCTTTGAAAGTGCATCTTCACCCATATTTTGTTTTCCTTTTCTGTAGATAATTTCAAATTCATAACCTAGCATTTTTGTAACTCATTTTTGTTTCTCTTCTGAAGATAATCATTGTTCCAAGAAGTACTTCAAATTATCATTTTTTGTCCTTAAAGTGTCTTCCTATTAAGTAAGGGGCATTTCTTAACTACATGTAATATGTCCAACATATCCTTTTCATAAATGGGTTTGAGTAAGTTATTTCCTTTAAGTTGGATACTCTCAAAGGCAATGGGCCTTTCTTATTTCATTAAAATTGCACCAATGTTGTGTCTTGAGGCATCAAATTCCACAATAAAGGTTTTTGTGAAGTCAAGTGTGGCCAAGACAGGAGTCGGACACATAATCTCCTTAAGATTTGCAAAATCTTTAGCTTCTTATCGAGTCCAAGAAAATGCCTCCTTTTTTAATTACAATGTTAGAGGTGCTACTATTTGACCATAATTCTTGACAAACTTGTGGTAATATCCTGTCAATCCTGAAAATAGACGACAACATATCGATCGCGCTGAATCGGTTAGGGTTTGACGTGCTCTGAGTGGATCGGCCGCCATGGAAAGTCAGGATGGATGGGAGCCGCCGCCCCCTCCCTCCCCCTCTTCGACTTTCAGCAAACTGGTCACAACCTGCTCGAAGAAGACAACCCAAGGAGAACCCTCGTCCTTTGTAAAGCGTTTGGAGGCCATACCCGAAATCTGCCTTCCTCCAGAACAACCAATGAAAGTAGCAATCTCTCTCTCAGAGCGAGGTTTAGTCGGCCAGTTCATGGGGCTTTGGCCTTCCAACAGAACAATCGATAACTGGATTCAGAGGAACTGGAGACCGTTAACAAAGAACAGTGTGACCTGCTACTCCGTTGGCAAAGGCTTCTACATCTTCGAGTTCATTTCCCAGGAGGACCGGGACCTAATCTTCAGAAACGGCCCTTACTTTATGG
>ML786138.1:292165-306769 GCA_009831015.1 Picea engelmannii
AACTGGACTTCTTAGAAAACCTTGATTCTGAAGCTGGGAGGAGGATGGAGCAGTTAGAGCAAGACTTATCCTTTGTCAAGATCGGGTTCACTGAAGAACTCGACAAGCTGCACCAGGAATTGAAAAGTCCACAAGAGAAGTTCAAGGACCGAATTGGAGACCTGGAGGACAAGCTGTCCAAGCTAAATCTTGAATGGGGAGACAGCTCTGAGAAGTAATGTCCACAGCGCCGATTCGCACCAGTCTGAAGCACTATAAGCATCCTAGCATTTTGTATAGAAGCTAGGTCACTAAATAAATTTAGTTTCAGTTCTTCCACAGACTTGGGAAGCATTTCCACTGGTTTTTAAGTATAGTATTCCTTTTGCTGGCAATAGCTCTGTGCAGCCATGCCTTTGTAACAGATTTGTGGCTTTGCCATTTTTAATACAAATCCCTCTACTCGTTACTGTCAAAAAAAAATATCCTGTCAATCCTAAGAATCCTCCAAGATTCTTCAAGATTTTCAGAATTGGTCATTCTATCATAGATTTAACTTTGTTCAAGTCCACTTTGACACCTTCATGAGATATAATATTACCTAGATATTCCATTTCTTGAACCCCAAAGGAACACTTGGAAGGTATTGCATATAGTTGTTTCTCTTTCAATATTTTTAACACTGTGTCAACATGGTGTACATGTTCTTCCCACGATTTTCTATAGATTATTGTATCATCAAAAAATGCTAACACCAATTTTTTGAGTAAGGGTTTGAAAATAGAATTCATCAAGCTTTGAAATGTGGAAAGTGTATTAGGAAGGCCAAATGGCATCACCAAACACTCATAATGACCTTATGTGTTCTAAAGTTTGTTTTGGGAATGTCTTCTTACCTCATTCTAATTTGATGATATCCAGAGCGGAGATCCAACTTAGTAAAAACATTGGTCCTTGTGATTCATATAATATTCATCAATGACATGAATATGACACTTATATTTAATGGTAATTTGGTTAGCTTCATACGCCATGAACCATCCTTTTTTGTAATCATCACCACCAGTGAAGAGAAAACACTTTGGCTAGGTTGAATGATGTTGTCCTCTAGAATTTCTTGAATCATGCGCTCAATCTCACCCATTTTTGCATATGGGTACCTATAAGGCCTAATGTTAGGTGGTACACTTTCTAGTTTCAAATGAATAGCATGATCATGATCTTGAGAAAGTGGAAGATCCTCGGGAATCTCTTCAAATACCTTGGAATGATTGTCGATAACTCTTTTGGATCTTCACTAGAATAGGAGGTCTAGATGTTTGAACAATTGGTGAGCACAATTGTGCAAGTACACAATAGTGTCTCTTTTTGAGTAATTTTTTCAAGTTACTGGAACTTGTCACATTAGAGGGCTTCCCTTGGATACCTCTGAGTTCAATTTCCTTGCATTCTAAGGACAATCTCATGAAAATTTATTGAAAATTAAGAGCCATTGTTCCCAATGATTGTAACCATTAGACCCCTAATACAACATCAACACCACCCATTTGAATTTCAATCATGGGACTATCCAATAAATATTCCCCCATATTGAGCTTAATATTATGGAACTTCCTTGAAAAATTTATGGTACCTCCATATGAAATCATTACTTGAAACTTTTGTGCTGGAAATACAAAGCAATTGAGAAGTTTTGTTGATTTGTAATTAATAAAGTTATGTGTACTGCCATGATCAATCAATATTGTTACCTTTTTCTTTTTGATATATCCTTCTATCTTGAGGGTTTGTGGAGTACTAATGCCAACCAATGAATAACAATATATCGTTGTAGTAGTCTCTTCTAGTTCTATATTCTTGATGTTTTTGTTCTTTACAATCTATTTAGAATAATTTATTCTCACCGCATTCATTCCCCTTACTATACTTTATATCACAATTGAAACATAGTCCCTTGGCTCTTCCTTCATCCATTTTCCGTTGTGTCAACCTTGTAAGTTGAACGAGGTTAGGAGAGGGAATATGGTGCTCTCTATAGTTGTTAGTGGCCACTCTTCTAATAGCCATATTTTTACTTTCAACTTTCCTGGTGACACTAAAAGTGTTCTTTGGGGATTTAGGTTTGAAGAGGCACACCTCATGTTTAGTGTTGTCCTTTAAAGTGTCCATAAAGAGATCTAACAAATTATCCTCTGGAATGTTCTTTACCCTAAGACTTATTTTTTGAAATTGTTGAATATGATTTGTAATTGGACCTCTTTGCCAAAGATTTATCAATTGACTAAAGAATGTATTGCTCTTAATATCCCCATAATTTGTTATCAATTCATCCGTAAAAATGGACCAAGATACAATAGAATCTTTTTTTCTTTCACAAATCCATTGGTCCCAAACAAATTGATTAGGTTCTAAATACAAGGATGCAAGAGTTACCTTTTGTAAGGTTCACACTTGGTGTAGATCAAAGAATTGTTCCATTTGGAATATCCATGTTATAGGATCTTTACCATCAAACTTCCTCATATCAATCTTGGGAATTAATTATTTCCTTGGTGTTGAGTGGAATCCTCGATGACACAGATATGGAGGTGATTAACAATCATGATTTTGAGACTTATTATTTATTTCCTCTGTAATTACATGATTTCCTTACAACCTGATATCACCTTGAGGGAATCTCTCATCCAGGGTACGTAACAAGATGTTTGACATGGAATTTTGCAATTATTTCATATTTTTATCCATATTTTGTTCCATTTCTATTTGTACATTTATCAAATCATAATTTCTCACTGATTTATCATTCAATTAATTAATTTGATCCTCTAAAATGGATAGTTGGCTATGTATCTCTTCATTTTCTTCATGAGTCCTAGTTCAAATTTCTAGAGGTTTAATTAGAGTAGAAATTTTTGGAGCACCCTTTTCCATGTGGGACAAAAATAATAATATTCTTTTTTTTCCTTATCACAAATTTTGAATCACCAAAAATAGATTTTCAAATCAAAAGTGAAGCCAATTGTAAGTTGTATATCTTTAAAACCCTAATTTTGAGACTATTCCTATTGGTCGACCTTTGTCCTGATGTATCTTTGAAATTTTGACCCTTCTGAGTTTGAGATTTCTTCTTGGAGTACTAATGTAGGTGCATCATTTAAGATTATTCTTTGTAATAGGTTACAGACGTTTCTAGGATCATATACATGTAGAAGAATTCATTTGTAACCTCCTCATATTAAACAAGATCTACTAGTTATGGGATATATCTAGAGAGTTGGTTGGAATAATTTTAGGAATAAGTTTTGATATTCTCCAATAATAAAGGATACGAACCAATCTCTTGAAGTTCGAGAGATATTCCACATGGAATGTGAAAGCATTATAAATCTACTCTGGCATGAATGCTATGAGTGTGAAGGGGGTTAGTAAAATATATGTTTGCATAATTGAATCATTTCATTATTCACTCTCCTTTTCCATAAATTGATGGTTGTGACTGTTCAATTCTTATTATTAATTTATTTTTTACTGATAATTTTTCCATAAGTACAAACTAGTAAAATTTATGTGTTTAATTAAGGTCACTATTTATCAGATTATGATCTCATTGAATGTAATGTGAGCTACAAAGCAATTTCTTTTTTTACATTGTGATAGAATTGAAACATATGGATGGATCATTGATGAATCATTAACAAATCATGGACAAAACATGATGGAGGAAATATAGGCATATCTTTCATTTCCTCTTCAAAATGAATCAACCTAAAACCTTCATGGAGGTAAGAATATCAAACCTATAGGTTATTTATCTCGATCATTAGTGGTGGTCCATTAGTAATGTGTAGTTGCTAAGAGATTGTTCATATAAATGGTACCATATTTTTGGTGATCATTGGCTTGTTGGTATGTGACTAAAATTTTATTTTGACAATGTATATGAGATAAGAAAACCCCAACACCATCCTGGTGTGTTTCCTATTTAGATTTGTATTGTTTGACCTGCACTATTTTTTGTATTAGATTAGGTTTTATATTGTCTCAACAAGTAAATAACCCAAAGAAAATTGTGAAATGAAATTTTGTGAGAGATGGAAGCTAGAGCTAGATCCAAAGGAAGAGTGGTTCAGAGGAGACAACTTTCCAATGCAACCTTGCTCTAATAGATGAGGAATATTCAAGCATGTTTGGAGGCCATGGAGACTACACATAGAAGACAAATTGACACCAGAGATGTCAACAACAGAGAAGAATAACCTCAAAGAGAAGAAGAAGAGGTAGAGCCTAAAGAAGAGGTAGTTGAATAGAGATTGGTTAGACAAATCATGGGAGTTATTTCTAAACCAAAATTTGAATTACCTAAGTATAAAGGAAACCTAAATATAGAGGATCTAGTTGATTGGATTAGCACCATGGACAAATACTTTGAGTATGAGAATTTGTATGATGAAAATAAAGTAAAATTTGCAGTAACAAGACTGAAGGGCCATGCATCCCTTTTGTGGGATGGAGTACAAGATGAAATGAAAAATAAAGGAAAGCCCAAGATCAAGAGCTCAAATTGGATAGTGGCTAAATTAAAAGGTAAGTTCATGCCAAAATACTATCAAATTAATCTTTTTAAGAAAATGCAAAACATTAAACAAAAGGGAATGTGAGTAAATAAATATATGAAAGAATCTTATAGGTTGACCATCAAAGATGGTCATATTGAAGAGGATTTTGAGAAGGTGGCTTGATATATTAATGGAATGAGATTCAACATCCAAGATGAAATCAACTTTGTGTCCCCAAGAACAATTGAAGAGGCATATCGGCATGCTCTCAAGGCAGAGGAGAAATTATCTAGAAGGACACAACATCCAAGGGGTAGAGGCATACATTTAAAATGTAGAGGACAATAAAGTGGTATAGGTTAGCTTCAATTTCAAAAAGGAGAGACCAACAACTCACATCATCTAGAACAATCCCCAAGAGTTAATGACTCTTTTAGAGGTAGAATACCTTACTCAAGAGGTAGAGGTAGAGGTTTTTTAGGTAAATGTTTTAGTTGCAATAAATATGTTGGTCATATATCTTATGAATGTCTAGAGAATCCTTCAAAAATCCAAGGGAATGCACATATTGTCCAAGTTAAAGAGGAAAGTGTGGAATCACCTTCTCATGAAAATGCACTTGAGGTGGGAGATTCATTTCTCATGGAAAGAATCTTTCTTAAGCCTAAAAAGGATATTTAGGAGCCTGCTCAAAGGAAGACATTGTTCAAACCCACATGCATGACTAAAGGTAAATGTTGCAAAGTTACCATTGATAGTGAAAGTACTAACAACCTTGTGTCTATTGAGATGGTTGATAAACTAGGCCTAAAGAAAAAAACCCATCCACCTTCTTATAAACTGTCTTGGATGCAAAAAGGACATCAAGTCTTGGTGAATGAATAATTCCAAGTAGAGATTCAGATAGGGAGTTACAAAGATCAGGTAACATGTGATGTTATGCCAATGGATGTTTGTCATGTTCTCTTAGGTAGGCTTTGGTAGTTTGACAGGAGAACAATTCATGATGAGAGGAGTAATACTTGCACTTTTAAGAAGATGGAAAGACACATACACTCATACCCTTGAAAGATGAGAATGCAGTTGAGGAGGTATCAGTTGAGACACGGTTTGAATGCCCCTAATTTTGGGAGGGAAGAAATACCAAGGAGGCTTGAGAATGCCATAAGAGAAAAACTTGAGGTATCTGGGAGTTCAAGGAAAGGGGAGATGCATAGATAATTTGATTTTTGGAGGCCATCCATCTCAATAAGAGAAGAACCTAAAGCAATTGAGCAGTATAAAGGCTCCCTCATTCCGGGAAAATGATGGAAGGCCCTTGTTCCACAATAGCCTAATTTCATCCTATCCAAGTCACTTTGCACTACCAAGGCCATAGATATAACTCCTCCTACTCCCTCTCTTTTAAATATTAGGTATGAACTCAACAAAATACATATTTTTCTACCTCTTTCTTAAGTTATTAAATATCATGTTCATAGAAAGGAAATGTCTACATTCTTTTGACTAAATGGGTATCCTCAATGTTCACATGCCAAACTTTATCCAACATGGAATAGAAATGATTCCCAAGGACCTAATGTTATGGCCCTATATAATGAATCCCCCTTTCAATCATATTGAATCAACCTCCAAAATGATGCCACAAAGATAATACTGAGAAATCTCCAAAATAAGATTTACCAATTAACCCCTCCTTTCTACATCACCTTAGAGTTTCAAAACCTTCATTTCTGTAACTATTTGTGTGATTTTAGGGCCTCCTTTCCTTGATTCCTTTAGAAATCATGTATAAATTAGGACTAGACATTACTAGACCCTATAAAGTCATGTATTCTTTCTATTCTAAGAGATTCCAATGCCTATGAATGTTTAAATATTTGGTGGTAGGGATGGTGCAAATTCCTAGAAAATTTATAATTATGGATATAGTAATTGTAGATGTCCCTCCCACTTATGGTATGTTGTTATCTAGACACAAGGGAACTTCTATAAGGGCCAATATTTGATTTGAAATATCATATGCCACCATTATTATCTATGGAGGAGAGACTTGTCCCTTGTACAAAGAGCCTAAGATGATTTATGTTACTAGCAACCTCGAAAATCCCACAAACTTCCCTTCCTAAAGCATTGACAATGTAGGAAAATTCAGGCTCAACCATGAATCCCCAACTACTAACTATTGTGTTCCTTTGATGTGTGAAGGAGAAAAGTTTGACCCTTCTGAATTATGGACCTTACATTTTGATGGAGATTGTAATAGAGAAGGAATTGGGGTAGGTGTCCCATTGATCTCACCCAAGGGGAGAGAGTTCTTGTATGGTTTCAAACTAGACTTTGAATGTACCAAAAATGTGTTTGACTATGAAGCACTAATCCTGGGATTAGAAATTTCTAGAAATATGGGGGTGAAACAACTTAAAATATTTGGAGATTCTAACCTGGTTGTGAATCAAGTGAGAAAGAAATGCCAGAAAAAATGTCCAAGGTTCAAATGGTACAAAAATGCATTCTAGGATATATTAGATAACTTATTTGACATTGTCAACATCATTTTTGTGCCCTAGGAAAGAAATTAGACAGTTAACATCTTGGCCCCATCTATTGTAAGTTTCTAACCTCCTAATATTGACCATCTCTCCTACTCCATCTAGATCATGCATAGAGATGTTATACCTAAGAACATCAGACAATGGTAAGTGTTCAAGGATGATGAGAATATCAAAATGATTCTGACCCTGATCGATAAGTATTTAAATATGAACACATATTTTTATGAGGATGATAGGACAAATCTAGAAATAGATCAGTCATCTAATCACTTTATGCTTGAAATTATTCAAGGGCAGGGGGTCATACAATTGAAGACAAATTTCATCCCAAGAGAGCTAGTCCCATTGGAAAGACCAGTCAACAAAAAATATGTACACCTGAAGCTCTGCATGAAGCTAGAACTATCAGAGGTATATTATTGCAACCTAGGCATTGAAGAAGACCCAAAACTCATTGAGATATACAGGGCCTTATATCCAAAAGAAAAAGAAAATTACATCTAATTTTTCAAATAATTTGGAGATGTATTTGCATGGAGGTATGAGGATCTCAAGACCTACGATCCTACTATCTTCCAGCATCACATTCCCTTAAAATATGGCATCCAAACTTTTAGGTAGAAGCAAAGATAACTAAATCCCATGATGCACCCTTTAGTACAAACAGAGCTAAAGAAACTCTTTGATGTAAAAATAATTATTATAGTCAGATATTTAAAATGGTTTGCAAACCTAGTGCATGTCAAGAGGAAGAATGGAGAAATAAGGCTCTAAATAGACTTCATAAATTTGAATAGGGACTCCCTCAAAGAAAATTACCCCCTACCAAAGATGGATCAAATGCTGCAAAAAGTAGTGGGCTATGGAAGGATGTCCATGCTGAACAATTTTTTTGGATACAATCAGGTCAAGATGGACCTAGAGGATATATTAAAGACTACCTTCACCACTATGTGGGGTACATTTTCATATGTGAGGTTGCCTTTTATGTTATTAAATACTGGGGATACCTTTTATAGAGACATTTGTTATGCCTTTTTTGACATCAAAGACATTTTAATTATTATATATCTTGATGATTTGACTATCTACTCAAAAAAGACTGTTAACCATTTGGAACACCTAAGGCAGGTTTTTGAGAGATGTGGGAAATTTGGTATATCCATCAATACAAGAAATATTTCTTTGGGATGGTAGAAGGTAAATTATTGGGGCATAAAATAGTTGAGCAATAAATATCATCTCCCATCCTAGACAAAAAAAAGGTTCTTCCATCAGTTTTTAGGAAGATCAATTTTCTTTGAAGATTCACACCCAACTTTGTTGAACTCACTAAACAAATGGATGGAATGCAAAAGAAATACAATGAGATTAAATGGGATGATATAGCCAAAGAATCCTTCTCAGTAATAAGGAAATCCCTAGGAGTAACCCATGTGCTAACAAGTCTTGATTACAAGAAGGACTTCATGATTTCCCCCGTTACCTTTGAGCACACTATTATTGCACTCCTCCTGTAGAAGAATGATGAGGGGCATGAGAAACCTATTAAATTTTTCAAAAAAAACCCTTAGAGATGTAGAGTTGAAGTACATCATCATGGAGAAGCAGGCCTATGCTTTGGTAAAATCCCTAAAATATTTTAGAGAGTATTGCAATCCTATATAATTGCTTATGTTAGACATATCTCAGTTAAGGACATACTCTACCAAACAATAAGCAAATGGAAAGAGGGAGAATGGATCAAAAACATTCATAAGTATGAGATGGTGATCAAACCCAACAAGTTGATTAAAGTTCAAGGGTTAGAAAAACTTATGGATGATACTACACTATAAGTAGTGAGCAGAAATACAGTTGAAGTTGAAGAGAAAGGAAACTAAGAAATAGAAGGAGGTTCATATATTAAGTCTTGTTATCACCAATATGCATGGTACCAGGATATAACACATCTACTAGACACTGGCCTTTTCTCGTAAGGAATTGAAAATTCCCATATGAGGTCCTTGAGACTTAAAGTTACTAAGTACTATGCTATTGGTGCTCAAATATATTGGAGATACGTAAATGGGATACTACTTAGATGTATGTTTGAAGAGGAGAAAAATGTATCGATTAGAGGCATGCATCAAGGGATATCTAGAGGTCATTTCTAGCAAGGGATATATATAACAAGATCCTAAGGTTTGGATATTTCTAGACCACCCTATTCTCTGATGTGCATAAATTTGTTAGGGTCTTCCATGAGTGCCAAATGTTTTCTAGAAAAATGCATGCCTTTCCCCTGATGCCATTGCAAGTAGAAACTCCTTTCCAATAATGGGGTCTTGATTTCATAGGTGAAATACACCCTCCATCCAATGGCCAACATAAATGGATACTCACATATACTAATTACTTTACCAAATGGGTAGAATCCATCCATGCAATACATGACACTTACCAGGTTTTCATCAAATTCCTTGAAGAAAACATCTTATCCATGTTCAGTTTCCCACATAAAATAATCACAAATAATGCCAAGGTTTTTTCCTTGATAGGGATGGTATCCTTTTTCTAGAGATACAAGATCATCCTAGGTCATTCATTCACATACTACCCTTAGGGAAATGGAAATTTTGAGTCTTGATCAAATAAGAACCTCATGAAGATCATCAAGAAGACCCTTGTAGATAAAAAAATATCATGGGACTCCCAACTCTGATATTCCCTACGAACATATAAGTTCAGCACCAAGAAGGTTATAGGAAAGACCATTACCAATTGATGTATGGAATGGAGGTAGTATTGCCTTCTCACTTTGATTTGTAACACACCCAGTACCCTCTTTCAACTATTGAGGATATGAGGTACTTCTTGGAATCACAATTTTTCCATTTTTGTTCTTGCTAGGATACCATAATCCATTCTGCCTTGTTATTTATGGATAATTTCATGCAACATGACAAGTAGGATTATGAAAATATAATTTTTCATTCAATGTTATAGTTGCATATGATGTTCATGTAAACATAACATCAATCAATGAATAACATACATATCATTAAATTCAACATAATTACAAGAAACCATAAACACTTATCTTTCTATAATTAAGCACCAATTGAATACAGAAAAAGAACATTCCACCCAACCATAGGCTCTATATTTCATGCATTGTTTCTGTAATAGGTCCACCCCAAAGATGAGGCTATGAGTCTACACGGATGAATTGGCCTATGGCTGGCTCTAATCCTCTCACACAACCCAATTTTCCCTACAATTCACAAGTTGTAAACTCTAACAACAATTCCAATTCACTAGCTCTCATTTCCCTTCAACCTACACAACCTTAGGAATGTGATCCCCTTCTCTACCACATAGTCCCTTGAGCTATCCCACTTCCCTCTAGGGATCCAACACAGGTCGACTAGGAATTCTTCGTTGCAATGAAATTTTCTCAATGGCAGTAATTATTCATGCACATGGCATAATTATCACATGGTATTGACAACAGCCATACCCCTGTGGTTATATTTCATAGCGTGGCATAGAATCTCCCCACAACCTTTGCAAATAATGAATGGAAAGTCCCCCCACAACAACCAAAAATCAAGGACTATATTTTCATGCTCCCAACTCACCACTCATCTTCCTAGGTAGCCCACGTACTTCACTTGGAAATTAATCCCAAGGTTGATATAAATTAGGATAATATAATACAAGGACTTAGGCTTAGGATTAAATCAATATTATTTTACTTTTGCCCCCTTTTGATCCCCCTTTCATTTCTCTCTTGTGGAATCATAGACCTCGATATATTTTTTTCCTTTTCCATATGTAGTCGATGATATTCAATGTACCATTTACATATTTACCTCATTTTTTGGCTCTCTTCCATTCATCATGTACACATATCCATTTCTATTATGAGGGATCAAACTGGAGGGTATTACAATCTCCTCCCCCTAAATTTTGCACCATCCTCGGTGCACATCACTATTAGATACAATAATTTTACATAAAATGTTAAAACCAATGCAGATATTCCTTCCACATTGTATCCTTATGTTCCCATGCCAATACTTCAGATTGTAGGGAATCCATTGGACCTTTATCCTAAGCACCATATATTTCCTGTCCAATATACATATTGGTTGTAGTTGGAAATATACTTCTAGTTCCACACAATATGCTCATAGAGGTATTGTGTTATTTCCCCCATTGGAATAACACCATCCTTGGTGATCTTCTTTCCAGGTACTCAATTAATGTCTTCTTTCTTCAATTGTTCCTATAACAATCATAAGGAAAACATACATGTTATAGCCATTTTCATGCAATAATTATCTTATTCATAGGAGTTCTCAACTCCACAATATAAGCATGTACTAAAAAAGAATAAGTATGCAATTTTAATTCAAAGCTTATCTGTATGGTTATTTATCTACATCAAAATGTTGTCACATACAAAAAATTATCTCAATGTTCTTTCGTGCATTCCCTTTTTTTATTTCAACCATTATGCCACATGAATTTTTCACAACAAATTCATTTCAGTTGCCTCTTCCTTGCCACACTCACCCTTCCAGGCTTGGGAATCTCCTTCATTACTAAATTTTCCCTCATGCAATCCATCTTGCCAAGGTTTTCACGTGCAAGGAGAGTGCCAACTTATTAAAACCGAAATCATTACTAGGAGAGTGCCAACTTATTACTAGGAAATATCACGATTAAAAAATCATAATCAAAATTTACTAGTAAAAATCAGGAAGTCAAAAGACAAGAAGCAAGGGAATACAAATTCAGAACAAGAAAATCAAGGTCTCAAAGAGAAATTAACCAAAAAAAATGAAGAAATCTCTTGCCTAAGGAACCTTAATCAGAAGTTACTTGAACAAATTAAAATCTTAAGGGACGAAATAAAGGAGAATCTAGAATAAAAAAATAAAGACAACCAAATCAGAAAATAAGGAAGAACTTTTACATTTAAGACGACATAATCGGGATTTACTAACACAAATTAAAAATCTTAAGCATGATAAGAAGTCTTTACAAGAAGAGCTAGATCATAAAACATCATTAGTTGATAAAGAAACTATGGATGGCCCATTAGAGAAATTATCATACATTTGAATTCTGACATCAGAAAAAGGAACCAATACAAAGTCAATTAGTGTTCAAATTCAAAAGAATGATTATATTGACAAATCACTACAAACATCAAAATAAGATGGTTCCAAGGAAAAGTCACAAGAGATTAGGATACCTTATCGTCATCCAAATCAAAAGAGTCATTATGGGAAACGACAAGATCAAAATATATATATACAACATTCTTCTTACAGACAGACGAACTACAAATTTATAAAAGAAGAGATACAATATCGACAACTTCTGTGGAAGCCAAAAATCAGAATTTCCATCAAAATATTTGATCAACAAAAAGTTCCAATAAATATCAACTTGGGGTGGATCGATTCACAATCGATGCAACAATTTTTCTTGGAAATTAATCTTATCATCTTGTTTCATCGAGTGTTGCAACTACAAGCACAAAGGATCTTGAGAAGACAGTGCAAGCTATAACAAGAGTTAAAGGGAAGTTTTTCAGTAATTATGCTTTGAGGACAAATCATTTTTAAGGGGAAGGCGATGTAACAAACACAATATGTATAATATTAAGTAATAATAATAATTAGTTATTAACTGTCTAAAGGACACATCCCTTCATGGATGGTCACCATATGTGCCTTTAGATTCTCTATATATTTGTCACTCTCATTGTACATCAATCGATCAATCTACCTATCATACATTCTTTTACAACATATTTTATAGTCCTAAATGGATTATTGTGTTATATCCTTTCTATTTTTGATATATTTTGAATGAACATGATCTGTTCATCACATTTCACTTGTTCACATATATACCAGGCATATATACCAGCATGCATGTGTACATATTCAACACTTGCACACTTTCATAACTACTCATGCACACCTACTCAATGCATCCTTGCATTAATTCTAGAATATCATATTCTTGTATAATTTATTCCACTGTTAAGCCCTAATATTGGCTCATTACCCCTTAATTGGGGCATATTATAT
This sequence comes from Picea engelmannii, assembly GCA_009831015.1. Classification (NCBI taxonomy): domain Eukaryota; kingdom Viridiplantae; phylum Streptophyta; class Pinopsida; order Pinales; family Pinaceae; genus Picea; species Picea engelmannii. The sequence continues at coordinate 305,351 of ML786138.1, forward strand.
TAGTAATGTTATTTTATTTATGTCGGCTTTAGGCCATTAGTTGTAATTATACCTCCTAGTCTCCTATATATACCAAGGAGACATTTTCATTTTGAATCATCTTGTACTTGAACATTTAAGTGGGGTAAAAGAAAGTTGCCCCGTCAAAGAGGCTTATTATCTGAAATTATCTCTTTTTCAAGGCATTGAGTACTTTTTCTAAGGTTTTTCTATGCTATATTGATATTTGGTTCTTAACATGTGGTATCAGAGCTCAAGGTCTTGGGGTTTCGCTGCTACATCTGATACACCTTGGAATTTTTGCTATAACTTTTTTTCTACAATGTTTCAGAAGGAACGGCTTAGAGGATATTTAGTATATGGATCAAGGTATGTTGGGTTGAAAATTCAGCTCCCGAGGCATTATAATTTTGGAGATACAACCTGCACAAGATAGGGTTCTGGAATCATCCTGAACTAAGTCATTGCGGAATTTTTTCTATAAAATTGTTTCTGTAATGTTTCAGACCCTGAAATCCATAGATTATTTACATAAATTAGTAAGGTATCTATGGTAAACATTTCAGCTTCTGGGTCATCTTAAATTTGTAGATACACCCTGTGTAAGATAGGGTATCTGACTAGTCTTGTTGACTAGTCTCAAGAAGGTGTTCTAGGTAAAACAATCATAAATTCTCCCTAGAGTATCCAAATTGAGTGGGACTGGTTTCATTGGATCGTGGACAGTCTGTAGTATTTCTGGTGCGAGTTTCAGAATTTTATATCAATTATTTTGTGTGGGGCACGCTATACAAGTGAGAGCTCCTGGAAAGGCCAAAAATCACCAAGTTGTGGGGAAGTTACCGTAAATTCCACTTGGCACATCCAATTTTGATCAGACCTATGGAATTGCAGAGAAGAAATATCAGAGAACTACATAAAATAAAGTTTCATACCCAGAAGGGCCGAAACTTTGGAGATACAATAGAAGAAATATTGTCTAGTAGAACCACCTCAAAATCAAGGTTCAAAAGTGATACTTGGCCAACATGCCACCAAAAAAGGGAACTTCTACACCAAATAAGCCTCCAAAAAATCCTACTTGGACTCTTGATGAAGGTGAAGAAATGCGTAGGGACATAAATGAACTACAAAACAAGATGGATTCAATGGAAGCTATGTTGGATACCAATATGGATGGTTTAAAAGGGGAGATCATGGAAGTATTGAAAAATTTCGTAATAGAGAAGACACCTGAAAGTGAAAAGGCATCCCATGAAATTCATGATGAGGAAAAAAGGAAGGTGAATCAAGAATGGAGAAACTCCAAATTTGGTTTGAAGACCAACCACGTTCCTAAGATTGATATGAGGAAGTTTGATGGCAAGGACCCAATCACATGGATACTTCAGATGGAGCAATTATTTGATCTCCATAATG
>ML786138.1:310929-331013 GCA_009831015.1 Picea engelmannii
TTTTGAATCATCTTGTACTTGAACATTTAAGTGGGGTAAAAGGAGGTTGCCCCCTCAAAGAGGCTTATTATCTGAAATTATCTCTTTTTCAAGGCGTTGAGTACTTTTTCTGAGGTTTTTCTATGCTATATTGATATTTGGTTGTTAACATCCACCATGATGAGTTGGAAGGTATAGGCAACACCTTGACACATCATCCAACCACCTTCCTAATACTTGCTCGACCATCTAGATACCTTTCTCTTTAGCTCAACACAACACCAAGTATATACCTCGTCTCTGCTAAATAGTCCCTCATGCATACTAGAAGGTGTTTCCCTTCTCTACTCTACAATCCCTAAGGAAATCCTTCCCCTTTATAGGTGATCTTTAGTGTTGGAAAGAGGGTTACATTCCAGGACACCAATACAAGTAGGGAAACCATTGGACACTTGTGTAGCACTATAGCCTTTCCATATCCAACCATGTTATGGCCTCACACATGGCTATCTCTCTTGGGATTCACTTTTATAACAATATTTTATCTCCTAGCCTACCTTGGTTATTACTCATAACCAAAAGAACATGAAATACCATTTTATCTCACATGAATGCATTCCAAAGATTAAAATATATATATATATTCAAGGCTTTCTTCCTTGATCACATCAAGTGGGATATCATTCCCATAAATACATCCAAATTGAATAAACATATCAATTCATATAGAAAAACCTGACTGAAGGAATTCTTACATAAATCCCCTTCAACATCTATGCAACACAAGCATACTAAATCCATACATGCATGGTTGACATCAATATATTTGTTGCTACCTAATCAGTTGGTGTGTTATATAGGCTCACGTACTCATTTCACCAACTTCTTGATCAAAAAAAAATTGTTCTCATATTTTCTTCATAACACTGGTTGTCATAACATTGATTATCTAACATGAATGCATTCCAAAGATTAAAAAAAAATTATATGTTCAAGGATTTTTGCCTTTATCACATCAAGCGGGATATCATTCCCATAAATACATCCAAATTGAATAAACAATCCTTATATATGAAACCCTGACTAAGGGAAATATTACATAAATCACATCAATTCATATATGAAACCCTGACTGAGGGAAATATTACATAAATCCCCTTCAACATCTATGCAACACAAGCATACTAAATCCATACATACATGGTTGTCATCGATATATTTGTTGCTACATGTTACACATCATTTTTTCCCAGCTGATGATGTTCACCTACTCTTCATCATTTAAAGCTTAAAATCCATGACCACTAAAGAAAGACCTTTTTTCTGAAAGAATTCAACCATTAAAAACCCTAATTTATGAAAGTTTCACATGTTGCACCACTTCATCATGTGACACCCTTAAGTGTCACCTATTGCAGCACTATAGATTGTGACAATGTCTCATGTTGCTAGTTCACAGGGTGCAACTGTAGAAATTTCAATACAAATTAAGTATTTCCTGTGATTCTCCTGATCTAACAATTATATGCCACTGTTAAATATAGAATCGCTTCTACTATTATTCTTGCGGAAAATTAAACCACAATCACAACCACAATCACAAAGTGAAATATCAAGAACACATAACACATAAGTTTTACCGGGAAAGCATAAAGCTAAAAACCCCACTATCATATATTATGTATATCATGAATCATGAAACAATCTCATACAAAACTTTAATCCAAGAGCTCTCAGTACAATACAATTGTCTCTCACTGTCATACACAAATCAACAAATACATGTGCCAATTCATATGTCTAGACAGCTTGCCTCCTCTGCACAGTCTCTGCAATTAGAATTATCACAATTGGAATACTAATTGCCTAGTTTGCGCATGCTCATAAGCATATCCACTGCATGTGTCATCAAATCACAACTGATAGCCAAACTATCCCTTTCACCTGTTATCTCAACTGGGTCTCCACTGGATCTGACATGCATGTAGTTAATCGTGGTGAATCTTCAGTTGCATGTGAGTTCACTGATTTACTGAACTCTCACTAGTGCATGTTTAGTCACAACTAGTACAACTGATCTTAACTCACTTAACTACACTTATAATTCTGTTACAAATACAACTCACTCAGTTATGAATGAAATAATAGAATAATATTTATTGTCCAATTTATTTAAGGGAAAAGTAAATTAGACACATGTTTCTTGTTGACTTTTCAACAACAACACTGTTTGAAAGAACGAAAAAAGAGAAATTTGAGAAGTTTCTAGAAGATAAGGTGCCCTCTAATCAGTTTGGATCTTAACCGTACTCTTGATTTGGGGAAATCCTAACCTCCTCATCCCTTCCTCTTCAATATATAAATGGATACTTCTCTCATGAGGAAAGGATAATATCTAATTGAGAATAAATAGTAATGAATAATGGTTAATAGCTTTAGCTTCTTATTTGTGATTAATGGATTGTTAGAACTATTTTACCCTGAGAGATTCAATTTGTGTCAAAGTATTTGATTGATGGTGATGGAACTCATGGAAGCAATGTGGGTATTGGAGCAATGAATTGTTGGAAAGAGCCTCACAACACCAAGGCACTAGTTGTAACTCTTCCACTATTATCAATACAGTAACATGTTTTATTTCCTATAAATATCGTTCATTGTTAATTGTCTTTATTACAATTCTCCTTGGCCATTTGTATAGATTTGTCAAAGTATTATTGTTGCTTTCACTAGTTAGCTTGTTTTCTTGTACATATTTTTCTTCAAAAGCATCTGAATCAAGCTAGGAGCTACAATTAGCAAGGACAAACATTAGTAAAAAGGTATGAATCCTTACTTATTAGTATTTTGATTGTATGAATATAAGGAAAGTAATATGTTACGTGTTGTTTTGTTTTAACTTTGGGTTCCCAAGCTAGGGAGATTGGTTTGTTTCCGCATTGACTAATTTGTCCGTCAACACTACCTAATCAATTGGTGTGTAATAGAGGCTCACATACTCATTTCACCAACTTCTTGATCAACATTTTGTTGTCCTCATATTTTTTTCACAACATTGATTTTCATATGCAACAATAACATCCACATATTCAACCATGTTATCAACCTTTTCCTGGTTACATAACCGTCATTAGCCATGTTTACTCACCATAACCTCTTTATTGCATGTATATCAACAAATTATTCTTAGTCTATAAGAATGTTATATATATGCCTTAGAATTTCCATATTCACTTATAACATATCTATATGCACCAAGCATTAACTCTCAACATTCCTACTAGTGCATATGCATTATGGCTATCTAATCTCTTGAAATTCTAGCATTCCTATGTTTTAAAATGATTGACATATGGTAGCTTTCTCAATACTAAGAAATATATTAATGCAACAAGATAATATTCAAGGAATTCTCCCTAATTTTCATGGTTACTTTGTTGGCCATTTCATCATTTGATGCTATAACCAATTCTTCCTAGGCTTGTAGCTTTATGTAGCATTTTCCATCTTCCTTTTCTATCTTTGGTTGTCCTCAAATCCCATCGGATTCTTGCACATTGTGTGATATCACTCTAATAATTGTTGCTCCCTTTTCTAATCACTTTCCAACCAAGCCCAACTTGGCCACTTTACATTTCTAGCCCATATATCATATAAGCATTCCTTCTTCAACATCTGCTTCCTTTTATCGGTCAATATTGTCCAAATTTACCTCATTTGAACTTTTCAACACTTCAAGTGGTGTTGTAATTTATATTACTTAAACTCAATATTGCTATTGCAATCTTATTAACCATTCTCTACTTATTTGTCCAATTTGGCATCAACCTTAACTTCATTAGTAAACACTCTAGCACAATATAATGTTGCATTTTATGTCATTCCATCTTCTTGGTTATTAGAATTAAATATTCTATGCTACAAGAAAATATTTAACAAGGGCATGTCAGATACTAGCATGAATAAAATAGTTGTGAGAGTCATGACCATTGCAGCTAGTTATTGTTTATATCCAAGTAACAATGACAAGGATAAGAAGCATGGAATAATCCAGTAGATGAAGAATTTCATCAATATGCACATGAAGGTAAGGTAAGTTTACTTAACCTCTAAATATAGAGGAAGGAAACTAAGAAACAATGGCTACCAAGAATGATTGTAATGAAGAAAATGAAGAAGGTTAATATGGTAGAGAAAATATACCAAGGAAAGGAGAACAAGGATCTCATGTAGTGATGTGTGGCTCATGGGATGGATGAATAATCTCTATGGGAAAGTGTATGAATGCTTGGAAGAGTTGCAAGCTATGGACCAACAACTTATACCTAAATAATTCAAAGTGAGGAATCCACCTGTGATATTACAGTTCCTAGTAGAAGAATGGTACAAAGTGTAAACAATCCAATGCAAGAAATAATGAAGGTTTATTCACTTTGAAGATGCCACTAAAGGATTAAATAAATCCATTGTGTGAAAATTGGTCTTGCTAGATAGAAGTAGCCTTCATGGAGAATTATTCAGTGAAGTGAAGAGGAACTTCAAAACTGAACAAAGTCCATGGATAGTTAGAACTGAAGGAAAAATATGCCATAATGTGGATTTTTAAGCTACCTAGAAGATATTCTAGCATCAAGGAAATGATTTTAGCACTAAATGAGCATGCCCAATGAGGAATGTGTTGGGTATGTGTTATATTCTTTGCACGAATAGAACTAGTGTCTATGTTACATCAAGCGCACAGGAGGGTAAGAGGGGTCGAGAGCCCCCCTGCACAGGGGTTCGGGGGCAATTCCCCCAATATTTTTTTTATCGATTTTTGTGTCCGTTTTTGGGCGGTTTTTTGACACATGGTTTTTGCCGATGATTTTCTATTTCCGATGAAGGAATTAGGGTTGTTGAGTAATATGGGTTATTATATTAGGGTTTTGGATGCTACAAAATCCTATATGTATATTGTATTATAAACAATGTATTATGAGATGAATATAGAAGATGTTGGTTTTCCCGGTTTCAGTTTACAGTGTAAAAATATATGTGTAATGTGTATATTTTCCATTGTATCTTTTATGTTCTTTTATTGAAAATTTGTTTGTAGTAAATAATTGTACAGGGTTAAAATCTACATATGAAGGTAGGGAATGTTGAGTGCATTCCAAGTGTTCAAAAGGATAATAAATGAAAGAAGAACATAAAAGGTGCAGTGATTTACAAAATGGAAATTTTAAGAAGGCAGATGAGAAGGAAAATATATTTATGCTTGGTGTTGTTTGCAGAAGAGAATGAATTTGAAAGGAGACCATATGATTATGAAAGGGAATTAATTGTAATGATATGAAATGATGGAAGGTCCAGTTGAAGTTATAGATGGGTGCAAAATAGGGTGAACTCTAGAGGAGCTCATTTGGATCTTCATACATGTCACTATTTCTTTGCTTCATATAGTCTTCAGCTACAATAATGAAGTCCTTCTCTAGATCTTCCTCTATAATTTGAATTGCACTTATCAATTACAATAAATAAATTTATGTATGCCTTATTCCTTTATTTTTCATGACACCAGGTTCTAGGTTCTTTTATTCTTTATGATTGAACTTGGAACCAAATATGCAACATACCTCAACAATGTTCATCCATGGCACTTGACCACCTTGCTAAAAAACCTTGCCATAATACTCGCTCCTTGAGTGTTCCTTCTCATCAACAATACTACCTTGTTATTAACAACTCAACCCTTATTCCATTGTCATGTTTTTTCACCTCCAATTGTTCCTCCGCACCACTGCACCTACACCATTATGAATTATTTACAGTCTTCATTTCCTAACATTCACATCTAGTAAGAACCTATATCATCCTAAACTATTTTTCCAAAAGTAAATTTTCTTTGGAAATCTTCCACATTCAACATTTGCATTATTCATTCGAGCTCAGAGGTCGTGTTCCTACAACTTTATAGAACAAACCAATGCATATTTTAAAAACTTAGACCTTCTCTCATGTTCTCCTCTAGATTATATTTCCAATGACTATACTCAATCCCAAATCAAAGCTCAGAGATAAAAGACATAGCTCTCAAAAATCTCCAATTTTCCCATTTTCTACACTTCCACACTAGTACAATCACAAACGGAGACCAAATTTTGCCACCTATAGAAAACAATCTATTGAGAACCAAAAATATTTTTATATTGGGAATAGATAATATTTTGATGGCAAGTGCATATCAACTTCTAGATTAGTAATCCGATGCTCTAGTCAAATTTTGCATCAATCTAGAATTGTTAACTTGTACTTTTTTCACCTTATCCAAACTTAGAACTTTTAGCCAAAATTGTTATCTCCCAATAGGAGCAAAACTGGAAAAAAAATTGTAAGGAAAATTTGTCTATATTGTTGAGGACATAAAATGTCAACTATGAAATGTTTTCTATATTGGTGATCCTGGATCCCTTTTCCTCCTTTGAAAATCCCAAAAAGTCACTTGGAATGGTGGATTTTGGTATGTTTCTACATTTCCACTCCAAATCCTTTGGAATTTGGTCAAATTATCCACTGAGTTTCTTCATGTCTTCTCCCATTACTCGTTGTCCAAATTTCACCAGCAATAGGGCCTATGTCAATGGGTACCACCATGTTCTTTGAAAACCACAGATCTACATTTTCTGGAAATCTAGAGCTAAATTATCCATTGACCGTCAGTAGCACTTTTATGATCCTCCTCACTATGGACTTACCCTTGAAACTTCACTTGATTTTGACTATCTTCTCCTGTTATGGTCAAAATAAGATTTTTCCTCTAGACTTGTTTTTATTTATTTATTTACTAAACATAACTTTATTTTCCTAACATGGCATCCCTACTCATGTGGAATGAAATGTGTTTATTGATGTGGCAGTCAGGTCCTATGTGTCGTCTCCCACATCTTCCATGTCATTTTCCTTCGTCCCTTACCTACCATGTCAGACCTTGATTTCCTCCCCTTTGATCTCTCTCCACTTTATTGAATTTGTGGGCTACCTACACTCCCTTGTCATTATCTACCACTTGGTATGATATCCTTAGCCAATTTGATGGGCTAAGATCTTAAGGAAGAGATTTTATTTCAGGGATTAAAGTGATCATAGGTTAATGATGTCCATGTGCTTTGAAATATCCAATGGTTATTGTTGGATGTGATATGATGATCGAGATTGATTTTGAATCAAGAAGTGCTCGACCTATATTGAGGATTTTACATCTTGAAATATCCAACGACTGATATGCATCACAATTCGACGATCTAGATTCATTTCAAAGTGAGAAATGCTCAAGGATAACAAGGGAAATCACCTCCTAAGTGAATCTTAAGATGACACATGTACCCTACAAAATTTCATAATTATGTAAAAATGGTTTTTGATACCACTTTTGGAACTCTAAAAATATTTTGTAATACCACTCATCATCGTGGACCATGCATCATGTCTACCACCCTCGCAACCTAACTCCAATTTCCAGCACCTCGATGCCTCCATGTCACCATGCTAGTCCACGTCACCAATACGATCCACATTATATGTGTGGGTCCACATAATTTTAGGTATTTTTCTCCAATTTTGTAAAACAAATTCTTCAATTTCATCCACAAAATCGCCATGAATTTTTCCATACTTGGCTTCCACACCTCATCCATTATGTACCTTAATTTGGAATTGGAATAATTCACCAATTTCCTCATTTTCCCCCAATTACTCTCCTTGAGGAATTTTATTAAACACTTAGTCTACAACTATATTCTTTCCAAACTCCATTAAAATATTTTGTCAAATAATTTACAAACAACCTGCAATTTTCTTCATATATAGGTTGAGTTATAGCCCATACATGCCCAATGTTGTGACCAATATCTTTGATACCACTTTTAACGTATCCAATACCCTCTATCAACTATTGAGGATACAGGGTACTTCTTGGAATCACAAATTTTCCATTTATATTCTTTCTTTTATACCACTTTGTAACGTACCCAGTACCCTTTGTCAATTGTTAAGGATACATGGTGGTTGCATGATAATTGTAATGATCAGAGGGTACTAGGTACATTACAAAGATGTAATGATTAGAGCCTATGGATACATCTTTGTAATGTACCTAGTACCCTCTGATAATTGTTGAGGATACAAGGTACTTCTTCTCTTCTTTCTTTGATACCATTTTGTAATGTACCCAATACCCTTTGTGAATTGTTGAGAATACAATGTACTTCTTGGAATCAAATTTTTCCATTTCTCTTCTTGTTTTGAGACCACAATCCATTATGCCCTATTATTGATGGATGATTTCATGCAACATGAGAAGTGGGCTTATGAAAATATAATTATTCATTCAATGTTACATATGCATATGATTTTAGTGTAAACATAACAACAATCAATGAATTACATACACATCATTAAATTCAACATAAATACAAGAAACCATAAACACTTATCTTTCTAGAATTAAGCACCAATTGGCTACAAATGAAGGGAATCCCACCTAATCATAGGCTATCTATTGCTTGTACTCTTTCTACAACAGGGCCACCCCTAATCTCAGGCTATGAGTCCACAAGGATAAATTGGCACGTGGTTGTCTCTATTCCACTCACACGACCCAATTTTCCCCACAATTCACAAATTGTAAACTCTCACAATGATTCCAATCCACCAACTCTCTTTCCCCTTCAATCTACAAAACCCAAGGAATGGGATCCTTTTATTTTCCATGTATTCCCTTGAGCTATCCCACTTCCCTCTAGGTCTCCAACATAGGTTGGCCATGAAATCTCTTTGTTGGGGACTCCAATAATTCTCAGTTGTAATGGAGTTTTCTCAATGGCAATAATTCCTCATGCATATGGCATAATTCTCACATGGTATTCACAATAGACATACTCCCATGGTTACAATTACTAGTATGGCATAGGTCTCCCCACAACCTCTAGAAACAATGAATGGAAAAATCCCCCACAACAACCAAAAGTAAAGGGTTATATTTGCATGCTTCGAACTCACCACTTGTCTTCCTAAGAAGCCCTTGTACTTCACTTGGAAATTAATGTCAAGGTTTATATCAATTAGGATAATATTATACAATGACTTAGGATTAGGATTAAATTAATATTGTTTTACTTTGGCCCCCTTTGAGTCCCCTAAGACCCCTTTAATTCCTCTCTTGTTGACTCATAGCCCCCCATGTATTTCGTCTTTCTTCATCTGCAACAGGTGAGGCATTTTTTTATTATTCAATGTACCATTTACATAATTACTTAATTATTTGGCTCTCGACCTTTCATCATGTATACATATACATTCCTATTATAGGGGATCAAATTGGGGTTATTAGAGGATCTACCTATGATGAAATTGTTACAATATATAGTGTTTAAGTTGGATAATATCAAGAGAAGGATAAATTGGTTAGTGGAAGTCTAGGAGAAAGGAAACCAAGTGTATGGCAGAGTTAAAGAGTATTAGGATAATATGGAAATGATCTTTGACAAAAATGTCAAGCCCAGGAATTTTGTGGAAGGAGATCTAGTTCTCCTATGGGATAAAAGATATGTAGACCCTTGCAAGCATGGGATATTTAACAGTTTGTGGCTTGGCCCATATGTCATAGAAGAAGTATGGGCCTAAATTCTCGACTCTTTCCACTTGGCTAACCTAGAGGGGAAGTGGTTTGATTTTCCTGTCAATGGAATGTATCTCATGTAGTCCTAAGTGTAGAAATAAAATTTAGGCCCTGGTAGTTTTTCCCTGTAACATAACTTTTGCTTTCTAATTTTAAGTGATGTACTTTTCTTTCCTGTATATGTCCTTTCCTTTTATTTTTCATGTCTAGTTTTTTACCAACCCTGCACACAACACTTCACCCCATAGGCCAATGGATTAAGGAATTGATCTACTCACCTTAGAGTTTGGATCTTAGCACCTCACATGGAGGAGTCATCCCACAAAAGGAGCTAATGTTATCACCTTATTGATCCCAAAGAAGTTACTTGGCTAATTACGATCAAAATCAAGCCTTTCCATCACAATTTTCACATACTTTAGGGTTCCTTTGCACCTAACCAAAATTCCCTTAAACTTTTATCCTTTGGAACCCTTCACAAATGCTTAAAACCTTTGCTTTTTCTTCCTTGTTGAACTTTTCTTTCATCATGATTAACAAATTGGGCCCAATTTGTTAATTCATCTTTCCTTCACCTATTCGAGTTTCTTCCTTAACCTAATTTGAAGATCCAACCTCATTTCTCAAACGTGCCCTTTCTCACTTGTTTGAACTATTGCCCTATCCTGATCAGGCTTGATTCCTAAATTGAGTCCTACTTCACCTATTTGAATTATTGTCTTAGCCCAATTTCAAGATCATGCTTGATTTCTAAATCTGGCCCTCCTTCAGCTACTCAAACCGTTGCTATGGACCAATTTCAAGATCAAACTAATTTCATATTCAAGCCCTTTTTCATTTGTTTGAGTTGTTTCCTTGTCCCAATTTCAAGATATATCCTGGTTCTTAAAATGGGCCCTTTATAACTTGTTCAAAATGTTTCCTTGGCCCAATTTCAAAGATCAGGCCTCATTGCTCAAACATTCCCCCTTCTCACTTGTTCAAAGTGTTTCCTTGGCTCGTTTTCAAAGATGAAGCTTGATTCCTCAAATCATATCACTTATCACTCATTTGAGTTGTTTCCTTGGCCTAATTCCAAAGATCAATCCCAATTCCTCAAACTGCCCCTTTATCACCTAAGTTTGAATGCATTCAAATTTAAAGGCAAATGAAGGTGTGTACTTTTAAGAAGTAGGTGACCATATGAAGAGAAGACACCTCGAAAGGAATCTCCACATGCGAAACATAATTGTTTTAAGTTGGAACTCGAACATGTGACCCTAATTTCACGAGATTCAGAGAGATTGGTGGCCCCAAAGCTCAAGTTAACAACTGTTTCAGTTAGCAGTGCACATGATTCACATGATTAAGATAGAATGATGGTCTTGAAGCTCAAGTTAACAAAGAGTTTAGTTAACAACCCACAATAAATTTAAGTTTCTCATCGATTACCCCAAAGACTCTTTCTTCATCGAATACTAGGCACATTTTTCCCAAACTATAGACAAGCAAGAGAGCTTTCTCTTTTACAGAGGAGCTTTTGCATTATAGAGTTTAATTTTTCAGCAGTTGAAGAGGGAAAAATAGAGGCATAGGCCATTATAAATTGAAGGTTTTCCTGGAGCATCACAGTTTTGCAACGACAAATATCTTTCTGCTCCTTCTCCTTCTCATCTCTTTCATTCTCATTCTCACCATAGGATTTTTTTGAGCAACAATATTTGTAAAGGGAAGCAAGAAATATGGGGATAGTGATTTTGTAATTCTAATCATTGGTGCAATTTTTTGTCTAAATAAAATGGTTGTTTCAGATTTGAGACTCTATAGTCCCCAACATTTGAACTACCATTCGATAAATGAATTGTTGGGTTTATTGTGAAATTGGGACCGAGGCCATTGGTCAATAAGAAATTCAAGCAAGTTATGTTGGTTTTCCCTTTCCATCTTTTTGTCTTATATCATGTTGAATAAACTAATGTATTTATGTTTGTCTTTCCCATTGGTTTTATGTCTAATAATATGTGATGGGAAAGTATTTTTTCCTCCTCCTCTACTTATATATGTTATTTTATGAGTTCTTTTCCAAGACGAACTAGATTATGGTGCCCATGGTTTATAAGATCATTCATATGGTTGAATCATGTTAAACCCCCTTACTGGTTGGCCCTTTTTGAATTACCTCCAAAATAAAATTCAAAATCTTATTCATGTTCTAAATCAATATCATATATTGATTCCATGCACAATTTTTCTCTGTTATACATCCATATTGAGCTTCATATGTTTAAATAGGTTGTCCTCGGGTGATAGACAATGACTCTTTCCTTAGGAAATATTGAGGGTACCCCTTTTTGGCCTTAGAATTGATTCAAAGGCCTAGAGTGGCATGGGAGGTGCATCCTGCACATTGTGCCTTGGAATTTGTCCCCTCTGTGAGAGATAGGGGAGAACTTGAAGGACAATAGTATGTGTTTTCATATAATAGAAAATTGCTTTCAAAGGCTTTGCTTGTAGTTATCAATAAGTGTAAAAATCCTTGTAGCCCCACAACATGTCCTATAATAGACTCAAATTCCTTTTCATTATCTTAAACTCCTCACGATGCCTCTATTTAGAATAATCTAATGATGAATTTTGCATATCAACAAGTTGACCTTTGAAAATGTAATATTTAATTTCATACAATCAAAATCTAGTGTCAAATGATTTTCATGACTTAGACTCCTCTTCCTTGTTATGATTGTATACTACTTATCACATGTGTTTAATGTCATTGCATAATAATTTAGGACTTATGGGACCACCCTTGCAGTGGAATATCAGATTTCTTAGATAGGATTGTGGAAATGATACTTATTTACATGTATTGAAGATAAGCTATACATGATAATGAAGTATAAAGGAAAAGGGATAAATAAGGCTTTACCCTATCCCATTCTTCATCCCCACGTTTTACAGACAATATTACTTATTTTCCATAATAGTTGATTCTTGTCTATAGCACATGCTCATTTCTCGACTCTTCTCATTGTGTGGAACAAAGTCTACAAAGAACATAGGTTGGAGATATTTGGTTTTTACTGCCTTTCTCCATTATCTACAAAGGTCAACCTAGTTTGTTTGCATTTATTTTTGTGATGAGGAGGCCTACTAAATTGAACATCTCATCGGTAACGTCCCCAACCACCAAAATCGGATGGGTAACACTACTGAAGCAACCTTAACTTTTCCTTTACTACTCTGATACCATTTCTTTGACATTCCCGACCTTAATAACAGGCGAGGCCATGCTACAAAGTAGCTTTATGGAAATAATCACATATAAAACTTAACCGAAAGATAGAGATAACATCTGGTATTCACACACACACACACACACACACACACACATATATATATATGTCTAATGCAATTAAACATACACCAATACTCTACTCATACACGTGTTCATGTGGAAGCAACATTAACACATACATGTTAAATATATATACAGGCATTACTCATTAATTATAATGCAAACACAAATATGCGGCATACAACGAATAGAGAATTGGTACTTATATTTTAATAGACAACCACCAACTACATGCAGACCTTCCAGGAACCTCCCAGCCTTAGACAATGTTGCTCATCATGCTCAGCAGTGGGTCACCCTCAAGCTGGGACTAAACTCCACAGAATAAGGGAATTCTAGGCTTGGCAAGGGAAACAAGGAAGTTGCACAAAACAACATGAACGATATTTTATCCCAGGAGCCACTTACGCCCACAACCCACAAACCCTCATTCCCCACATGCCTGCTCCACCCCAGGAGGGTACACCTTCAGTAATACAAGTCCATCAGCTAATACACCTCCCTTACCTTGGGCTTCAACAACAGGCTGGACTTGAAGTCTCAGAGTATTGTAGCTTCTATAGCAATCCCTTCCAACAGAAATCACTTCCCAATAAACTCTCTCACCTGGGAGAGTTGCTCACGGACCTGAAAACCTTCTTCTCAATTCAGATCCTAAGCAATACATCAACATCATTCAGCTAACACACGGGTGATGACAACAACAGAAAACGGGTATAGACCCCAAAAGTGGAAACAACCAAATGCTAAGACACAACACCGCTCGGGTGAATAAAAATGCATCGGGCTTCACAGGAAAAACACACAGGACGACGTCCAGTAATTGCAGGTTACAATCGTGTGTGCATCAGTGGGGAGTGTGGCTCTCTCCCTGGGTGCATGACCTTACGAGAGTACAGACTCGCTCATGAAGGATCTGTGATAGTCATGATAATCATGAGACCCATCCGTGAGTGAACCCCCAACGAGCTGACTTTCCCACTTAAAAATGCATGCACCCAGGTTTACACATGTCTCCCTAAAGCTGCATGAGATCCACTTAACACTCATCCCCCTTTCCCCCGGGAACCTAAGACAACACAGTTATATCAAACCTTAGCTTCTAGGAAATAATAATATAATATTATTCCTTTATAGGTAAGCCCTCTAGCTTAGCCCCTGTTCCTAGACACTTAGCCCCTTCCCCACCAAGTGGATCTTATTCCCCCATAACTCTTTTTTCATGGAGGGTCTACACACAACATTGTAATTTTATTAATGATATGTGTGTATTTACATATAAAAAATTAGGCTCATTGACCTTAGCATCTGGCTCACCAGCCTAATAAACACATAAGTGTCTCAGCTTATAACCACTCGACTCACCAGCCTATAAGCATAATTACAATTCAACAGGGGCTTGTCCTTTGTGTGTTACAATCCCCTCCCCTTATTTTTGCACTTTCCTCGGTGCAACTCTTTACACAACAACAAAAAGATTTCCAAAAGCTTCAAAAATATGTGGGTACTATGCCCGCATAGCATCTTCATGCTCCCACGTTGCGTCCTCAGGACCGTACCAGGTCCATTGAACCTTTACAATATTTATGACTCGATTCCAGAGTTGCTTACTCTTCCAGTCCAGTATGCGCACAAGATGCACTTGCAAAGCACCTTCTTGTTCCACCTGGATCACATTCCAATCAATCATATGATTATCATCAGGTATATACTTCTTGAGAAATGATACATGAAATACATTATGAATAGTCATGGATGCAAGCATATAAGCTATTGGTCCAATCCTTTCAAGGATTTCAAATGGTCCACAAAATATGGTTGTCAACTTGAAACAACTTCCTAGCTTCAGGGAACTTCTGTTGGCTTTCACCTTCAGGAAAACATGGTCACCCACTTTAAACTCTCTATGATTTCTGCCTTTGTCTACATAACTTTTCTTTCTGTCTTGGGCAGCCTTCAAATTCTATTTAATCTTCAGCATTTTCTCTTCCATTTTCTTGAGAAACTCTAGCCCAACCACTTCCCTATCAGCTGGATTGTCCTAACTTATTGGGGTGTTTCACTTTTTTCCATAAAGTTGATGCAGCCCCCCTACCCTCCTGGGGTTCTGCGACCTCCCAGTCTAAGATCTTACTTTAACCTGAGTTAGATCGACTCTTCGGGCTCCCGTTTGAACCCAAAACAATTATACATAGGCCCCTTTTCCTTCTATGTACAGGTCTTGTCAGACCCACCTGGTTTCTATGGTCATGATTTGACTGTTATCAATCTGCTCGTCGATTGACGGTTCACAAAAATTGTGGGCCACCAACGTGCTCACCCTTTACGGAAGAAACCTATCCCTGTAATATCAAAGTGCTCACCCGATCTCCTTTTGATGATGCCCATTGATCTCTTGTCCCGACGAGATCAACGACTTCAACGCATTGCGGCCTATGAACTAGTGTGTTCGCTAATTTCGCCTCTGCTCCCTGCAATGATTCCCTACCATCGATTTTCCTTCTTAGATCGATGACCCTAATTTACTTCAAGTTTTTGGGCTTCAGAAATCTCAACTTATCGCGCTTAGCAAGATCCTTTTGCTAAGCCCCTTCTTTGCATCTGTCCTCGGGCTGTATCCTTACGCAAATACGTGATTGCATATGCGAGCAAGAGTGGTTTGAGACCAACCTGCAATTCAACTCCAACTACCACGTATCCCTTTGTTAAAATTGTGGTTGAAATTGTGGCCCACTCAAGGAAAATTAACGTATGAGCATGTCCTAGCCCCACAATCCTTCATGTCCATCGATCTCTCACTTTTGGCTATGATCTGTGATCAATAACCGTTATCGAATCCCCTTTTATGCCTTCTTCTTCCTCCTTCCACGCGTGATCCTATATCTCCATGATATGTCGACACGTAGCTGCCTTCTAAATCAACGACTACAGTTGATTCCAGCTTTCCGGCCTTCGGGAGTTTTGACTCTCAAACTTTCGCTTCCTCCATACGGCAATCCTCCAAAGTGGAAGATCTACTGCCACATGTCTCCCTGAATCTACGGCCATGATCCCCTCCACAGATCCGGTCTTTGGGAATCTCAATTCTCAAATCCTCACCAATGCTAACTAATTATCTTCCCAAGTGGAAGATATGTTGACACGTATCCTCCCCAATCAATAGTTTCTCTCCCACTTCAGGACTTTGGCCTCCTCAACTAGATCAACGGTCCTTCCGCTCCCTCCTTGATCAACGATCGAGATATTCTCCGGGTCTTCGAACCTTTTTCTCCTTTTCTTTCCTCTGGAGTTCTGGATCTAGCGTTGCGTGTCCACCTTCACATCGATGACTCTCATTGTTACCGGGACTTCGGCCTTCGGGACTCTCAAATCTCTACAAACACAAAACTCCGGAGTGAATCCTTTCAGAGTGTTGAATCCTCTAACACCTATCCTCCCTGATTCAATGGTTATCCAACAGAATGAATCTCCATCTTCCATGTGTCCCCTTGTAGATCAACGATCCACATTTCTCCTTTAGGATCAATGGCCCTGAATGCTTCAGACTTCGGTGCTTCGGAAACTTTCTGAAACTCAACTTCTCAAAAACCCCAGAGTACGATCCTCTGAAGTTCATGATCTGGTGACACTTTTCCAACCCAAATCAAAGGCTATCATCCTCTTCAGATGTTCAGGCATCGGCATTTTCAAATCCTTCTCCTTCGCGTTCTCCCAGAGTGATTTCACCCATAGTTCACGATCTTTCTCCATGTGCCCTTATGGATCTGATGGTCCAAATTCTCTTCAGCTCTTTGTTGCTTCGTCTATTTGGGATTCAGGAGTTTCAAACTCCTATGCACTCATTTCTCCCAGAGTGCTTTCACTCGAAACACACGATCTATTGACGTGTGTCTCCCCCTTGATATGATGGCCTCTATCTACTTCAGGTCTTTGGGTTTCAGGAGTTTCAAATCCTGCGCACTTGTTCCTCCCGGAGTGCTTTCATCAGAAAACTCAGATCTTTCACCACCTGTCTCCCTAGACAATGGACATTCCCTGTTCACTTCGAGACTTCAGGACTTTGACGAGTCTACTCTCTTGTGCATAAAAGGGTTAAGTATTGTGCACTTACCTTCGGATCCAATGGTTGTTGGTCCTCTATGCTTAGATCCAATGGATTGGGTCTATTCCTCTCCTCTACGCTTCCTTCGTTCACTAGACTTGGATCTAACGATCTAGATTCTTCCCCACAACCGATCAGAAGGTTGTTGTCACTCCTCCTCCTGAGCTTTTAAATTCTTCCGCCTTGGAAGATTTTTTCAGTGTTTGAAGGCTTCAGCCTTTGAACTTTCTCCTGTGAACCCGACTATCTTGAGTCTCGCTTACGCTTCTAAAAGTGTTAGCTCTTCTAAGATTTAGGACTTATAATAAGTTCGTCACCCATGCATTCCTTGTGTTATTCCTTCTGAGATTGATATGTTGAATATTTCGATCTCCCACGCACTCCTTGCGCTTCTGGGATTTCATCAAACTCAGATCCAAAGGATTTCTTGAAAAGAAATTCTTCTCGCCCTCCTGGCATTCTCCTTGCTCGATGCACACCTTGCAGAGATTCTCTTTATAGAGTGTTCAATAGCTCTATGAGTATCTTCCTATGATACTCTTCTCCCTGAACTCGATAAAGAGTTCTCTCTGTGCATAGTTGCACCTGCTTGATGCCCTCCTGGTAGAGCTCTACAGAGTTCTTAGTAACTCTTTTTATTTTTGAACTCAACACAGAGTTCTTTCTATGCACTCCTTGCACTTCTACTGATGAAGGTTCAATGCTATCTCTCTTGAGCTTTCCTGAGGTTAACTCACCTCTGTCAACGCACTCCTTGTGGACAATGTGCACTCCTTGCACTTAGAACTCAAAGACAAGAAACAATTGAAACTCATACAATACTTCACCAATTCATACATTCAAAACATGAATGACATATAAAAGCATAACAATGAACACAAATACGTAAACACACCATGAGCAGGAAAAATTGTTTTTCTATTATCTTTGTGTGTCTATACATATGTTTACAAAAATTGGACTGCAACAGGTCTCAGTTCTCTGAAGCTCTCCTAATCTAACTCTATCATGAGTTTTGCTTCTGCTGTCAGACCTCTCTCGAGTTCTGATTCTCCTATCCAACCTTTATACAAAGATCTCTCTTTGAAACCTCCTACGTCTCCTATGAAATCTGATACAAGATCTCTTTACAAAAGAGGGGCTCTGTGAGCTTGTCCTCTCTCACCTAACCTCATCTATTACATTGAAGTTTCATAAATGGCCATCTAGTATAAATTGAACCTAGATCCATCAACCTGACATCCATTAAAGGTGGCCTTATCTTCTGCCTATACAAAGACATGGCTTGGTCTTCACTCGACCTTACAACATGAATCCGTATAGGATTATATTTCAAATTTAAAAATGGGAGGGTTGGTGCCTCTCCCTCTCTGAAATGCGTGTTGATGTGCTGGAATGTTGGCGCAGTGATGAGGTGGAACTATGCTCCTACATAATACTCCATTGCTGGGAAAATCATGAGCTCCTGCTCATGAGATCCTCTTCTCCAGTGTTGAAATCCTCCTGGATCCCAAACTTTTTGTTGGAGTTGTCCTCTTTCTCTTCTCCAGCTATGTTGTTGTTTCTATTGTTGTTTCTTCTTCTTATTCCCTACTACTATGGTAGGCTCTCTTCTATTCAGTTCCCTTTGTTGACTGCTTCTGCTGACCTCAACATTAGCTTCCTGATCTCCTCTATCACCCTGTCTAGCTACTCCAGTGGTTGGCTCTTCTTATGCATTATTCTCGGCTGCAACTCTTCCTTATTAGTGGGTAGATCATCTTGATACCCCATATCGTTTTCTTCTTCTTTTATGGAATTATCCCTCCACCCCACTGCAGGCTCAAGTTCTGCAATCTCATCATCGATTTGCTGCTCATCTTGCTTCTCTGAAAAATTACCTTTTGTCAGCTCCTCTGCTGGTACATCTCCAACTTCCTCCAACCGTTCCTTTGGCTGGTATGCTCCTCCATCTGCTTCCAACTTGACTTATCGGAAGTGAAAGCTTTGCACCATTTCCCTTCTCTCTAGGGATTCCAATTCCTCATACAACTCAGCAAAATCCATGTTGTTTGTTTCCTCTTATGTTCCAAGCTTCAGTGCTACAGTCATCTCCTATTCAGCTTCCTGGATGAAAATTTGGAGCCATTATTTTGAATTCTCATCTCCTTCTATTGGGGTAGACATCAGTGTTTGATCCATTTCTTCCTCTTTGAAAGTTTTTTTTAGTTGTCCTTCCTTTGTTGCTGCACTTTCATCATGTGTGCTGGACTCTACTTGGTTGTTTTGTAGGAATGTCTTGATCCCTCCAATAATCATAATTATACTCTGATCCTCCTCCGAGATGGTGAAATTATTTAGATTCTCATCATCTTCATTCACATGGTCTGGAAATCCACATGAATCTTCATCTATCAGTACTCCTTTCTGATATGAACTCACTTTTGAGCTCCTAAGACTTTCAGACAGCCTCACCTTCCTTCCCTTACCCACCTGGCACTTTGGGACTTCTTTTCTGCCCACCTAGCAGTTTATGAGATCAATCGATCCCATCTCATTTCCCACCTGGTAATTTGAACTTTCAGAACTGCTCCTCTGGCAGCATATGAGGCCTCCACTTGATCTCTTTCCATTTCCCACCTGGAAACTTGAAAGTCCAATTCTGTCCACCTGGCAGTTTACGAGAGCTTCATTTGATCTCACCTCCTCCTCATCACTAAGGTGTCTCCTTGTCTTTGGTTCACAGATGTGAATCATTTCCTCCTCTATGTCACTGAGGTTTTCTAATTCCCTTAGCCTCCTTTTCAACTCTTGTTGTTGCCTTTTGGCCAACAACTTTTGAACATGCCATTTTTCTTTCCTGTTTAGAGGACATTCGTACCTCCAGTGTACCTTTGTTAAGGTCCTAACCCACACATAGGTAGATCAATGTATTCGGATGTAATAAAGGTCAATATTAATAAGACCTTTCAATAAAATAGAATAAGGCGGATGTAAGAAGACCTAATAGAAGCTTTCGCTTCTAGAAGGATCTT
>ML786138.1:345925-357701 GCA_009831015.1 Picea engelmannii
ATCTCTATTTAAAGAGCATGGAGGGTCATTTGCCGATGATCGATTGTGAGAAACTCTCTTGTAAAATCTCTCTGTAATATTTTTCTTTGCATTAATAAACTGCTCCAAGTGGCCGCATTGGCTAGGGTCGTGGATGTTTCCCCATAGGGGTTTTACCACGTGAAAACATCAGTGTGTTGATCTTTGATCTGGTTATGTGAGTGGTTACTGAAGGTGTTTGTCCTCTATTAGAATACCTGTGTTGTCGAACATTGTGTCTCTGTCAGACACAATTGTCTTGGCAATATCGTGTAGTCGTGCTACCTCCCTCATATAGATATCAGCAACATTAGTTGCCTTGTGAGTGGTCTTCAATGGAATAAAATGGGAAGCTTTAGTAAGCTTGTCCACTACTACCATGATTGCATCACACTGCTTGCTTGTTCTGGGTAATCTTGTGATGAAATCCATTTTCACCACTTCCCACTTCCACTCAGGGATGGGTAATGGTTGTAGCAAACTTGTTGGGTGTCTATGTTGAACCTTTACCTTTTGGCATTCCAAACACTTGGCAATAAAATCAACCACTTCTTTCTTCATGCTTTGCCAATAATATTGGCTTTTGACTGCTGAAATTGTTTTCTGATATCATGGGTGTCCTGAATAAGGTACATTGTGCATTTATTTTAAAATCGCACTCTTCAATTCAGAAGAGTTGGGGACATAAACTTTGTTTCTGTACAAGAGAATTCCATCAATTCTGAATTCGAAATCTCCAGCCTTCTGCTGCATTTTACCTTGTTGCAATTTTGTTACCAATTATATGTACTGATAATCAACTTTTGCAGCCTCAAATATTCTGCATTAGAGATCCATCTGATACATGTTGATGGTTGTAGCATGCAGTTCATGCACTCTCCTACTAAGTGCATCAACCACTTTGTTCCCCTTTCCTTTGATTTGCTTGATATCAAATTCATATTCACAGAGGAATTCCAACCATCTGCTCTGTCTGGCATTCAATGTAGGTTGATCAAACAAATACATCATACCATGATGGTCTATCTTGAGCTCAAACCTCTTTCCCATGAGGTAATGTCTCCATTTCTTTAGAGCATGTACAATGGCTGCCAGCTCCAAATCGTGAGTGGTGTAGAGCCTTTCATGCTCTTTCAACTTTATGGACTTAAAATATTTCACAAACCCATTCTGGTTGAGGAATCCTCCTAGTCCTTCTTTACATGTGTATGTGCAAACCATGAAATATTCATTCCGATCTGCAATATTCAGAATTGGAGCACTGGTTAACAACTGCTTCAATTGTTAGAAGCTTCTTTCTCATTCTTTTTTCCATTGAAATTCCTTCCCCTTCCTATACAAGGAAGTGATGGGGTAAGCTATTCTCGAAAAACCTGTAATGAACCTTCTATAGTAGCTAGCTAGACCCATGAAGGATCTGACTTCTGTTACATTTTTAGGTGATTTCCACCCTTTAATGGCCTCAATCTTTTTAGGGTCCACGTCTATCCCTTCTTCCGATATGATATGCCCCAAATACTGAGTTTTGTTTTGATAGAACGAGCACTTGCTCAATTTGGCATACAGTTGATGCTCTCTTAGCACTTGCAACACCATCCTCAAATGATGCTCATGATCTTCTTCCAAATTGGAATATACAAGGATGTCATACAAAAAGACAATGACAAACTTGTCCAAATATTCCCTGAAAACGTTATTCATTAAGCAGAAAAAAACAACGGGTGCATTTTATAACCCAAATGGAACCACTCTGAACTCATAATGATCGTACCTTGTTCTGAAGGCGATCTTGTTGATGTCTTCCTTTTTAATCCTGACCTAAGATCTATCTTCGAAAATATCTTTGCATCCTTCAATTGATCAAAGAGATAATCAATCCTTGGTAAAGGATACTTGTTCTTTATAGTCAATTTGTTCAACTGTCTGAAATCAATGCACAATCTCGTCATTCTATATTTGTTCTTTACAAACAAGACTGGGGCACCCTAAGGTGATACAATTGGGTAGATATACCCCTTCTTCAGAAGCTCTTCAAGTTTCATTTGCAGTTCCTTCAGCTCTGGTGTACTCATTCTGTAGGGAGTCTTTGACACTGGGGCTGCTCCAGGTGTCAAATTTATAGAGTAATCAGTATCTCTTTTTGGAGGTAGTCCTGTTACCTCCTTAAACACATTTTCAAAATATTCTAGGACAGCATGGTCCTCCAGAATTGGCACCTTATCCTTATATGTTTCCTCCATATGCGCTGCAAATATTTGACAGCGTTTTCTGTAGCATTTCTTCAGCTGCATTGCTGAAATTTCTCTAATAGCAACTTCCTTGGGAATTCCTTGGACTGCTCTTAGATTCCCTTCCTCATAAAAGAAAGTGAATTCCTTGTTATGGAAGTCTAAAATGGCATGGTGTTGGTCCAACTAGTCCATACCAATTAGGAAATCATATGATCCTAAAGGCAAGATATTCATATATGCCTTGGTACTTAGTCCATTCATGCCCACTCGACATGATTTAACTGACTCAACAACTTTCCTCTTGGCTCTTTTAGCCAGCTGTACCAGCAAAAATTTCTCATGCTTGCTTCTCGGCAAGCATAATCTTTCCACAACTTTAGGATCTATGTAACTATGACTAGCTCTTGAGTCTATTAAAATAGTAAAGGCATGGTTATTGATCATACCTTCTACTTCAATCATGTGTGATTGATACTCAGCTTGCTTGTTGTCCAGGGTTGCATAGATCCTTGGTACACTTATGCCCATGTCTTCCACTATTTCAGCTTGTTGAACATTGTGAGGGACAATCTCTATACCTGTGATCTCCTTTACAACCCCAACATTCCATAGGTGTCTTCCTTGGCCTTTGCCCACCTACTTTAGCCACTCTAGGCTCTCTCAAAACTAGTTGTCCTTGAGGAATATTCCTGAAAAATGGTGGTTTGATTCCCTTCTGCCTTTGATTCCTCTTAAAATTCTTCTTGTCTTCCCAAGCTTTTTGGAAAGTAGGATTTTCTTTTTTCTGATCATATAAGCATTTTTCTCTCCTTATAGTTTCTTCCATAGTTTTAGGGTCATCATACCGGATCTTGTCAATGATGGAAGATGCAAGCCCACTCATATACCTTTGAATCTTAACTGCCTCATCCTTGATGAAGGGGACATACTTCAACAACTCCAAGAATATTCTTTCATAGTCATCAATGGGCATACTTCCCAACTTGAGTTCAAAGAACTCTTTCATTTTCTTGTCATAATACCTCTTAGTTAAGTATTTCTTTTCAAAATGTCTCTTGAATTCCCTCCATGTAACATTCTTCTCTTTGATATGTTGTACTTGCATGAGTTGGTCCCACCACATGGATGCTTTTCCTTTCAGTTGATACATTACAATTATTCCTTCTACATGAGAGGAGTAATTTTGTAGTTGGAAATATTTCCTCATGCCCAGCAGCCATGTCTCAACATCTTCATCCTTTTGGTGCTCTCAATCAAATGTAGGAGGTTTAATCTTGTTCATTTCACCCTTGAATTCATCCACTCCAGATCTCCTCTAATTTCTGGTAGGAGATGGACTTGAATTACTATGTTCCCTCCTCTTGGAGTGCCCTTGAGAGTGATGATGGTGTCTACCAACACTCCTTTATTTTCTCTTTTCATCAGGGGACCTGTGACTTCTTGATTTGATGGAGTCACTCTTCTTATCCAATTTATTTTCTATTCTTTCCAGGCTCTACATCAACTTTATGTTGAATTCTCCATGTTGTTCCCTGGCTTTCATGAGTTTTTTGTTATCTGCTCGGTGAGTCTGGACATCTTTCTGCAACTTTCCAATGATTTTCATCATGTTTCCTTCTTTATATATCTCTTCTCCATGCCGATTGGAGTTTGTTCCTTCCATTCCCAAATGGAAATCCATTCCTCTAACTTCATCCTCTGAAATGCAAGAATTTTGTGCCTCCTCCATGCTCTACACTATGAAACAACTTTGTTCGGCCTGTCAATTGTTAACTCTGCAAAAATGTGCAGTCAACCGGATTTTGTCAGGCTATTTGTATTTAATAATTTTCCAAAATAAACCAATATGATTCGACAAAACAATATATGATTCCATTTTTTGCAACTCTTGGTCGGTCAAGAACCCTTCGGGCTTCAATCTCTAAGCCCAGTTTTGTCCTGCAACAAAATTGTAGGCACTAGCCCCCTTTTCTTTAGCCCTTGGTTAGCATGTGACCACGGCTATGACCCATTGCTTATGATTTGGGTGCTTATCTAGAGCTCTGAAACTTTGGGCTCCGAGCTTTGGAAGATTTCAACGCACATCACAACAAATCTCCTAGAGTGTCGCATTGGAAAACTCGCGAAGTGGGGTGGATCAACAGTCCACGTCTCCCACCATCCAATGGTTGATACTCGCTATGGAACTCCAGGCTTCGATATTGGGGCACTTCAGAGCTTCAAGGCTCCGGGACTTCGGATGATTCCACCTTTTCTCAACCCAAAACTCCTAAACCCGAATTTTCGATCTACCTTAGCTTCTGGGTCCACTGGGTACAGTTGTCAACAATTAGGCTGGTGGCACGTGGCCCCACATGTCAAATTACTTTTGGGATAACAGGGTCGTCAAAGTTTCATTCTGACTGACACGTGGTGGGACTAAGGAAGTCCACGTCATCCTGGGTGACGTCCTCATGCCACATCACTTTGGGACTTCAGCTTCGGGACTTTGAAAGGATTCATCTTAGCACATCCTATTTCACCTAAATGTCGAATTTTGAATGGCTGTGAGATCCACGTCTCACAACCACTTGCACGCAGATCTGATGGTTGAAATCCACCTTTCACCATGTGCCTTACTTTCTGCTCTTGGCTTGATCTAACCATGTCACTTCATAACTTCAGGCTTCGACCCTTCTTTTTCTTCTTAACACCTAACTTCGTTGAGGTCACAAAGTCTAGAGGACTTCTAGGTTAACCTTCATGCATCTCCTTCTATATCTGGCAGCTGGAAAACATTGGTCTTTCCCTTTCACAGATCTTACAGCCCAACTTCAAACCTTGCGGTTCCAAACCCACGGTTATTGCAGTCTCTTTTCTCCACCATCGTTCCATAAACCTATATACCTTCTGAGCTTCATAACATGACCAAGGTATTCTCTTGGCACTCTGGAATGCTCTGCAATTCAATTTTGTCCCTTTCGGAACAATTCACTATGAAATATTGTGTCGCTAACCACTAACATGGCCCATCCAGGCTTAGTGTCGAAACCTTGGCTCTGATAGTAATTTGTAATGTCCCCGACCACCAACCCCGGCTAGGTAACGATACTGAAGCAACCTTAAGTTTGCCTTTACAACTCTGATACCATTTCTTTGACATTCTGGGCCTTAACAAGAGGCCAGGCCATGCTACAGAGTAGCTTTGCGGAAATAATCACATATAAAACTTATCCAGAAGATACAGATAACATCTGGTATTCACACACACACACACACACACACACACACACACACACACACATATATATATATATTTCTAATGCAATTAAATGGACAACAATACTCTACTCATACACATGTTCATGCAGAAGCAACATTAACACATACATGCTACATATATATACAGCCATTACTCATTAATTATAATGCAAATACAAATACACAACATATAGTGAACATAAAATTGGTACTTAGCTTTTAATAGATGACCACCAACTACGTGCAGACCTTCCACAAACCTCCCAGCCTTAGACCATGCTGCTCATCACGCTCAGCAGTGGGTCACCCCTGAGTTGAGACTAAACTCCACTGGACAAGGGAATTCTAGGCTTGGCAAGGACAACAAGGAAGTTGCACAGAACAATAGGAAGGATATTTTATCCCAGGATCCACTTAAGCCCACAACCCAAAGACCCTCATTCCCCACACCCCTGATCCACCCCAGGAGGGTACACCTTCACTAATACAATTCCATCGGCTACTACACCTCCCTTACCTTGGGCTTCAGCAACAAGCTGGACCAAAAGTCTGAGAGTATTGTAGTTGCTACATGACTCCCTTCCAGGAGAAATCACTTCCCAACAAACTCTCTCACCTGGGAGAGTTGCTCACAAGCCTGACAACCTGCTTCTCAATTAAGCTCCTAAGAAATACAACAACAACATTCAGCTAACACACAGGTGATGGAAGCAACAGAAAAAGGGTATAGAGCCCGAAAGTGGAAACAACTAAACTCTAAGACACATCATGGATCAAGCGAATACAAATGCGTCTGGCTTCATAGGAAAAACACACAGGATGATGTCCAGTAACTGTAGGTTACAATCGCGCATGCATCAGTGGGCAGTGTGGCTCTCTCCAAGGGTGCCTAACCTCGCGAGAGTACAGATGCCCTCGTAAAGGATCCATGACAGTCGTGATAATCATGAGACCCTTCCGTGAGTAAACCCCCAACGAGTTGACTTTCCCACTTAAAAATTCATGCACCCATATTGACACATGTCTCCCTGAAGCTGCATGAGCTCCGCTTAACACTCGTCCCCCTTTCACCCAGGAACCTAGGACAACACAGTTATATCAAACCTTAGCTTCTAGGAAATAACAATATAATATTATTCCTTTAGAGGTAATCCCTCTAGCTTAGCCCCTATTCCTAGACACTTAGCCCCTTTCCCACCTTGTGGAGCTTATTCCCCCATAACTCTTTCTTCATGGAGGGTCTACATGTAGCAGTGTAATTTTATTAATGATATGTGTGTATTTACATATACAAAATCAAGCTAATTGGCCTTAGCATCTGGCTCACGAACTTAACAAACACATAAGTCTCTCAGCTTATAACCACTCGACTCACCAGTCTATAAGCATAATTACAATTCAATAGGGGCTCAGCCTTTAGGTGTTACATCATAATTTGTTGTGAAAATTTCTCATCACAAGCATCATCAAGGCTCACTAATGAATTAAGATAAGGGTCATTTAGGCCATTAATTGTGATAGGGATCCTATCAAAGATGGGGGCCCTATCCATATGTAGTGTATTATAAAAGACAAAAGTTGTATCCATGATATTTGTCTTACAAAAAATAAGTTGTTCCTCTTCTGCAAATTCCTACAACATATTTATGCAATTTCAACATCTATAATCCATAATTTCGACTAAATAAAATCAAAATCATTGGATTTGCTAATGAACTTGACTTTAAAAATAGGTATTTAAGCTTTAATGATGATTTTTTCTATGTATATTCCTAACATTTTATTACATCGTCTACTTTAATAACAAGAGGAAAAGCAACAACACTACTAGTCCATGCTTGAAGGGAATAAAAACAAAATAACTTGTATTTCATACATCTAAACTCCTAAAATTATTCTTATGGTGGCAGTCTATGCAACTCTTTTCATTAACAAAAAACTTGTTCCATGCCTATTGTGTCTCCAATATATCTGTATGGACCGCTTTCTTTTTTGCACAACTGAGAGGGGGGGGGGAGTGAATCCGTTGTTACCGAGCTTAAACAATTATGCTTATTTTAAACTCTTTGCAGAGCACTAAATGACAATCACAATAATGCAGGGAAATAAGCAATAGAACATTCAACATCATTCACACATATGAAATATACAGAGACATATATTTCCTGAGGAAACCCATAAAGCGTAAAAACCTCTTCTTCTTTATATGATAAGTAATTTTTACATTATGTACATTATCATACTTATGAGCACCAACTCATAATGAGGCAACAATCTCTATTTTGTAAGATGCAACTTGCTGAGAACACCAACTCTTTGTTTTCTCTAGCACCTACTAGAAGGAAGCACCAACTCTCTGGTTTCTCTAGCACCCACTAGAAGGAAGCACCAACTCCCTGGTTTCTCTAGCACCCACTAGAAGGAAGTAACAACTCCCTAAGTGTTCCAGCACCAACTGGATGGAAGTACCAACTTCCAGACACACAGGCACCAACCTGTATAACAAAGAACAACAGTTCTCCCTTGCACCACCCTGCCACCGTGGTTTCTCTGGCTGCAACCAGATGGAAGCTACAACTCCCTGTGGTCAAGCACCGAATTGAACCTCTGACGACAATAGTCCTCCCTAGCACCTCCCTACCACCCTGAAATATAAATCTTTGCTACTGAAACTTATTACAGTGATATAATGTTCATCAATGGCTTACCAGTCTCATCATTTTTCTGCTACATTGCACTGCTCTCTTGTATCAGTGTCTCTCTGCCTGCATCTTCTTGCGCTTTCTGATCTTCTGCTCTTCTCTACAAGTGCACCTCAGCCTTCTTTTACTGTCTCGGCTATGCATCTTTGTTCTTTGCTTCTGTTGGGCTTTATGCTCTGTGTCTTATTTTGATTCTCTAGATTATGCCTCTTCTGTGTATGTCATCTCCTACCCACAGCATGCCATTTTCCCGTGTGTAATTTCTCACTCCAACAGCACCCATCTCTTCTTTGTTCTGCATACTTATAGTCTCTGTGCACCTTGTGCCTCCCCTATGCGCAATGCTTCTGCATGCTCTTCATGTCGAGTTCTCTGCCTGATCATCATTGAAACTCTTCAACTTCTCTGGCTGTTAAACCCATGTGTCCATCATCATTGGGTGTTATGTTGAGATTCCTTAGCCTGTCTAGTAGTCGAGACTCTTCATCTTCTCTATCACAGTCGATCTCATCCTCTCTGTTGCAGTTACAGGCTTCAACGCTCTTCCATCTGTCAATCTCCTCCTGAATAATCTTCATTCCACTGGCAGATGCCTTGAGACTCTTCATCTTCTCTGGCGATCACCCTGAAGTCTCTTCCATTCCTCTGGCAAAAACAATCAGTTGTTTCTAGTAGTTACACTGTGAACCTCCAAAAACCACGTCAGCAACTGAATTGCCACTGATCGATTAACTGAGAAGAGCAATAGTATCCCTTCGATCATATTCCCAAATAACCTGCACCATTGGATCATAAAAGATGGGTCTCACGCTTATTTCGCCATTTCGCAATTCGACATTTCTCCATTTCGGCATTCCTGTGGTGAGGCATCTCGTCTCTCCAAGCCGCGATCTCCGAAATGGAGATTAGCTTTGTGCTACCTCCTCCCTTGAGCCTTCGTCGATGTGACCATAGTTTTTGACCAAGCACTTATCCATACAGCGCTTTCACAATTTCGCATTTCGACACTTCGGGACTCCTGTGATGAAGAGTCTCGTCTCTTGACTCCTCCAACTCCTGGTATTCAAAACTTCGGTCGATGTGTCTATTTCGAGATTTTCGGCGTTTCGCATTTCGACACTTCGAGACTCCTATGATGAAGAGTCTCGACTCTTGACTCCTCCAACTCCTGGTATCCGAAACTCCGCTTGATGTGCTTGTTTCAGGATTTTTGGCATTTCGCATTTCGGCACTTCGGGACTCCTGTGATGAAGAGTCTCAACTCTTGACTCCTCCAACTGCCAGTATCAAAAACTTTGGTTGATGTGCCTATTTCGAGATTTTCGGTGTTTCGCATTCCGGCACTTCAGGACTCCTGTGATGAAGAGTCTCGACTCTTGACTCCTCCAACTCTCAGTATCCTAAACTCCAGTTGATGTGCCTGCTTTAGGATTTTTGGCTTTTTGCATTTCGTCACTTCGGGACTCCTGTGATGAAGAGTCTCGACTCTTGAATCCTCCAACTCCCGATATCCGAATCTCCAAAATGGAGTCTTTGTTTCTGATACCCGAAATGGAATTTAGCTTATGATCTTGCCATGCGACTATCGTTGTGCTACTGTTCGTGATCTTTTCCATCAATGACAAACACGCATACTCTGCACTCTGCGTGCACCTCTGCACTATCTCTTATGGTCTTCACAAGCTTGCTCTGCTGCTTCTTCCCAAAATACCTTTGGTGCCCGCCTAGCACATTATACTTGTACTCAAGCCATCATTGTTGTTGTACTTTCCATCAATGACAAGCATACACTGCCTGTAAAACATGGCAACAATATCCCCCTTTGGCATTGATGGCAACAAAGGCACCTGGACCTGTTCTTTTCTCCCCCTTTGACATCAATGTCAAAGAAAACACGCTCCCCCTGAGTTGTTGCAGTATTTTTCGAAGGTATTAGATATTCAATCAATACAACCTCCCCCTAACAGGATGGATTCTCTTAGGTGTGAAACGGGATGACACCTAGCTTATGTCAAAGATATTCAAATGGTGTCTTGGCTAGGGGTTTAGTAAAGATGTTTTCAATTTGTTCTGTGGTTGGAATGTAATGGACCTGAACAATCTGATTGGTGACTTGTTGTCTCAGAAAATGGTATTTTATGGGAATATGCTTGGTCTTGGAGTGGAATATAGGATTCTTGGACACACTGATGGCACTAGTGTTATCACAATGAATTGGGATCGGTGCAACGTATTTTACCTCCAAGTCTGCAAGTGTATGAATCATCCATAATACCTGAGTGCAACAGGTAGCAGCAATAATGTACTCTACCTCTATAGTTGATAAAGAAATGGAACCTTTATTTTTACTCAACCATGCTACTAGAGAATCTCCTAAGAAGAATGCACATCCACTCGTGCTTTTCCTTTCATCCATGCAGTTAGCCCAATCAGCATCTAAGTAGACTGATAATTGAAAATTATGATTCTTAGGATACCATAGGCCATAGTTCATTGTTTCTTTCAAATATCTGAATATCCTTTTGACAGCTAGAAAATGACTCTGTTTAGGTGCAGACTGATATCTTCCTACCATTCCAATAGCATGCATTATGTCTGGGCGAGATGCTGTGATGTACAGCAGGCTTCCTATCATTGACCTATATGAACTTTGATCAACATCAGGTGAGTCATCATCCTTGCTTAATTTGCATCCAGTAACCATAGGTGTGTTCACAGGTTTAGAATCTTCCATTTGAAACCTTTTCAACATTTCTCTTAGATATTTTTCTTGAGAAATGAACATCCCTTCAGACCTCTAAGTAATTCGCAGACCAAGAAAAAATGACAGTTCACCTATCATAGATATTTCAAACTCAGACTCATGGCAGAAGAAAACCATTGTACCAATGAATATTTATTACATCCGAAGATGATGTCATCTACATAGACCAACACGATGAGCAAATCATTATCCTCTATTTTGATATATATATTGTTGTCAATTGTTTCTCTCTTGAACCCTTTGTCTTTGAGATACGTATCCAGTCTGTGATACCAAGCACGAGGGGCTTGTTTTAACCCATATAAATCTTTCTTCAGCTTCCATACTAAGTCAGGGTTATAAGACAATTTGAAACCCTCTGGTTGTTCCATATAGACTTCTTCATTTAAATATCCATTTAGAAAATCTGACTTGACATCCATTTAATAGACTTTAAACCTTTTATGACAAGCATAGGCAAGAAATATTCTGATAGCTTCTAATCTTGCTACAGGCGCAAATGTTTCATCAAAATCCAGTCCTTCTATTTGAGCATAGCCTTTACAGACCAATCTTGCTTTGTTCCTGACAACTTGTCCCTGCTCATTCAACTTATTCTTAAAGATCCATTTGGAACCAATGATATTTTTACCTTCAGGTCTATGAACCATCTCCCACATATTGTTTTTCTCAATCTGGTCAAGTTCATCATTCATTGCTTTAACCCAATGGTCATCTTTGCTAGCTTCATTAAAATTCTTGGGTTCCAGCATGGATATGAAAGCTATATGTGATTGTTCGGTGTTTTTGATTATCTTTCTCCTGGTTTGTACACCTTTGTC
>ML786138.1:361212-391029 GCA_009831015.1 Picea engelmannii
GACAATCACAATAATGCAGGGAAATAAGCAATAGAACATTCAACATCATTCACACATATGAGATATATAGAGACAGATATTTCCTGAGGAAACCCATAAAGGGTAAAAACCTCTTCTTCTTTATATGATAAGTAATCTTTACATTCTATACATTATCATACTTATGAGCACCAACTCATAATGAGTCTACAACCTCTATTTTGCAAGCTGCAACTTGCTGAGAGCACCAACTCTCTGTTTTCTCTAGCACCTACTAGAAGGAAGCACCAACTCCCTGGTTTCTCTAGCATCCACTAGAAGGAAGCACCAACTCCCTGGTTTCTCTAGCACCCACTAGAAGGAAGTAACAACTCCCTAAGTGTTTTAGCACCAACTGGATGGAAGTACCAACTTCCAGTCACACAGGCACCAACTTGTATAACAGAGAACAACAGTTCTCCCTTGTACCACCCTACCACCCTAGTTTCTCTGGCTACAACCAGATGGAAGCTACAACTCCCTATGTTCAAGCACCCACTTGAACCTCTGAGGACAACAGTCCTCCCTAGCACCTCCCTACCACCCTCAAATAGAAATCTTTGTTACTGAAACTTATTACAGTGATATAATGTTCATCAATGGCTTACCAGTCTCATCACTATTCTGCTACGCTGCTCTGCTCTCTTGTATCAATGTCTCTCTGCATGCATCTTCTTGCGCTTTCTAATCTTCTTCTCTTCTCTACAAGTGCACCTTAGCCTTCTTTTACTGTCTCATCTATGCATCTATGTTCTTTGCTTCTGTTGTGCTTTATGCTCTGCATCTTATTTTGATTCTCTGGTTTACACCTCGTCTGTGTATTTCAGCTCCTGCCCACAGCATGCCATTTCCCCATGTGTAATTCCTCTCTCCAACAACACCCATCTCTTCTTTGTTCTTCATACTTATAGTCTCTGTGCACCTTGTGCCTCCCCTATGCGCAATGCTTATGCATGCTCTTCATGTCGAGTGCTCTGGCTGATCATCATTGCAACTCTTTAGCTTCTCTGGTTGTTAAACATGTGTGTCCATCATCACTAGGTGTTATGTTGAGATTCCTTAGCATGTCTAGCAGTCGAGACTCTTCGTCTTCTCTATCACAGTCGATCTCATCCTTTCTGTTGCAGTTACAGGATTCAATGCTCTTCCATCTGTCAATCGCCTCCTGAACAGTCTTCATTCCACTAGAAGATGCCTTGAGACTCTTCATCTTCTCTGGTGATCACCCTGACGTCTCTTCCAATCCTTTGGCAGAAACAATCAGTCGTTTCTAGTAGTTACACTGTGAACCTCCAAAAACCGTGTCAGCAACTGAATTGCCACTTATCGATTAACTAAGAAGAGCAATAGTATCCCTTCGATCATATTCCTGAATAACCTACACCATTGGATCATAAATTATGGGTCTCGCGCTTATTTCACCATTTTGCAATTCGAAATTTCGGCATTCCTGTGGTGAGGCATCTCACCTCTCCAAGTCGTGATCTCTGAAATGGAGATTAGCTTCATGCTACCTCCTCCCTTGAGCCTTCGTCGATGTGACCATAGATTTTGACCAAGCGCTTATCCATACAGTGCTTTCGTAATTTCGCATTTCGGCACTTCGGGACTCCTGTGATGAAGAGTCTCGTCTCTTGACTCCTCGAACTCTCGGTATCCAAAACTCCGGTCAATGTGCCTGTTTTGGGATTTTTGGCATTTTGCATTTTGGCACTTCGAGACTCCTGTGATGAAGAGTCTCGACTCTTGACTCCTCCAACTTCCGGTATCCAAAACTCCGGTTGATGTGCCTGTTTCGAGATTTTCAACGTTTTGCATTTTGACACTTCAGGACTCCTGTGATGAAGAGTATCAACTCTTGAATCCTCCAACTCCCCGTATCCAAAACTCTGGTTGATGTGCATGTTTCGGGATTTTCAACGTTTCGCATTTCGGCACTTCGGGACTCATGTGATGAAGAGTCTTGACTCTTGACTTCTCCAACTCCCAGTATCCAAAACTCCGGTTGATGTGCCTGCTTCGGGATTTTTGACTTTTCACATTTCGGCACTTCGGGACTCCTGTGATGAAGAGTCTCGACTCTTGACTCCTCCAACTCCCGATATCCGAAACTCCAAAATGAAGTCTTTGTTTCTGATACCCGAAATGGAATTTAGCTTATGATCTTTCCATGTGATCATCGTTGTGTTGTTGGTCGTGATCTTTGCCATCAATGACAAACACGCATGCTCTGCACTCTACGTGCACCTCTGCACTATCTCTTCTGGTCTTCACGATCTTGCTCTGCTGCGTCTTCCCAAAATACTTTTGGTGCTCGCCTGGCACATTATACATGTACTCAAGCCATCATCGTTGTTGTACTTGCCATCAATGACAAGCATACACTCCCTGTAAAACATGCCAACATTCTTGTATTTGCAAGCTACTATGTCTACTGAAGTCTAGAATCAAGCATAAATGAATCACTATATTTTCATGGATGCGTCAAGCCTCATGACATATTCAAAATGAATGTATAATATAACCAATAAAAATTTGTAAGGGATCGGCATGACAATGATATGTTGTCTAACAATAAAGGTTCCTTGTTTGAAAGATTTGATATATACGCAACTCAAGGAGATGCCAATTGCACAATAAGTCACAACCTGAAGGGAGCCTTAACATATGATGAAAGAAATACATGAATGAAATATTTGATGCATGCACAACTCAATGGGCTTCCAATTTCAAAATAAATCACAACGCAAAAGGACTCTTAACATCTCACAAAAAAAATACATCAATCACATACATGTTGAACCTTGGGATAACCTGGTGGGAAATGTTTGGCTTCACCAAATCTAATTTTATGGAGAAAATGACTTAGGTTTTGGATGGAGATTCAAGTAACTGACTTTTTTCACTATTTGAAGGTAGTAAGAAGTAATAAATGAAGATATGGGTTGTATGTTTTTGTTTTACAATCTTCTAGATTTTTATCTTATTTTTTTATTTTTCCACATTTATACTTCACGCAAGTCACAATTTGTGTTGTTATCGACCATCTTCAAGATTTTATTTTATTTTTCCACATTTCTACTTCAAGAACACCATTATTATGCTTAACCTTGTTGGAGGTGTCGAGAATCTCTTTTTCCCTCTTAAATGGATTAGTATGTTAAGATTGATATTGTTTGGTTGTTTAATGTATCTCTATGTATAAGTCATTGTCAATACCAAGCTCCCTCAATAGTTAACATAAGCTACTGTGAATGGGCTGCAAATTCAAAACTCATATCTATGTCTACATCGACTTGGAACATGTTTCAAAATCTTTCTTCCATTTGGATGGTCATATAGAATGTATTGAAAAACTTGATCATAAATGAGAACTCGATCACCTACAACTACAACATCGATCTTCCTCATTTTTTAAAATTAATCCACAACATGTATTTTTGGAAATAAATACATTGCAGGGGGAGATTGTTTGAAACAAAGACAACCATCCTCTTCATTGATGAGTTCGATTTTTACTTGCCCCTGGGTTAAGCATGGAATCGGTCCCACCTCCTCATCTTAGAGGATTCACTACATCTAATTTATCACTGCATATACAAAATCACTTTGTACATGTTTCAATATTGATGTGTGTATGCATGCATACAGGGGTTTCTATGTTTGGTGGTGCAATATATATGAAGGGTTGGCCTCCTTCTTTGATCTTCATCTTCTTACCAGTTATTTGCTTAAGTACTTTTGAGAGTATGATCACAACAACATCAACCTGACCGGTCATATAACTGATGACATCCAACAATGCATAAGTGTAGAGTTTTATCAAGGAAGAATGAAGGCCAATGCCTATTGCAGCATGGAGGTTGATTTCTATAGCTTCATAGGAGAATTACATAACATAATTCCATAATTATAGGATTTTCATTGTTTTGTTTGGAATATTTGATCAAGTCTTTTTTTTAGAGCTGATTCATAGGACATGGTAGGGAAGTACAAAGGCTTCTTCCACTACAACACCAGTGTTGTCAAAGCTCAAGGTGTGAGAGCATTATGGTAGGGCCTCACACCCTTTGCAAGACATTTAATTGTCAAGTATTCTCTAAGATTGGGTTCCAATGTTGTGATCTTCCTCATTTTTGAAAATAAATGCACAACTCATGTTTTTGGAAATAAATACAATGCAAGGGAAGATTGATTGAAATGAACACAACCATCCTCTTCATTGATGAATCATATTTTGACCTCCCCTTGGGTTAAGCATGGAACTGGTCCCACCTCCTCATCCAAGGATTCACTACATTTAACTTATCATTGCATCTACGAAATCACCTTCCACATGTTTCATTATCGATTTTTTCATGCATGCATAGAGGGGGTTTCTATGTCTAGTAGTGCAATATATATGAAGGGATGACCTCCTTCTTTGATCTTCATCTACTTACTAGTTATCTTCGTAAGTACTTGTAAGAGTGTGATCATAACAACAACAACAAAATTGGTTATGTAACTGATGACATCCAACAATGTATAAGTGTAGAGTTTTATCAAGGAAGAATGAAGGTTGACACCTATTGTATCATGGAGGCTAATCTCTATAGATTCATACGAGCATTACATAATGTAGTTCGATAATTACAGAATTTTCATTGTTTTGTTTGGAATATTTGATAGTCTCTTTTTTCTAGAGGTGATTCATAGGACATAGTAGGATAGTACAGAGGCTTCTTCCACTACAACACTAGTGTTGTCAAATCTCAAAGGGTGAGAGAATTGTGGTCAAGCCTCACACCCTTCGCAACATATTTAATTTTCAAGTATTCTCTCAGAATGGATTCCAATGTTGTGCTACAAGATGCATTTTTGGACCCATTTATAGGAAAGCTCAGTAACCCAGGTGGAGTCATGGATAGCTTTAGAACTGGTGTCCTAGAAGCTCTCATGATTGTAACTCCATTTGAGGTATGGTAAATTTATTTTTTCAACACCAAATTGAGATGAAACCGTAGATTTGAAAGATAAGGATATTGAGGGTCATTATCATTGAAAACAATAAGCAAGAACACAGAAAGGAAAATAGAGACAAATATTAGAGTGAAATATGTTAATTTCACAAAGAGAAGTGATGAGGAGAGTATTAAAGTCATGGAACAATAAGAAAGAACACACAAAGGAAAATAGAGACAAATATTAGAGTAAAATTTATTAATTGCACAGAGAGAAGCAATGAGGAGAGTATTAAATCCATGGGATATGTCGTTGTAGTAGTGAGCCTGCAAGAACATTGCAAATCAGATGTTAATCAACATGTTTCTACCTATGAATCCTCTTAAAATCAGACTAGCTTGGATTATAATGTTGGTTATGCCTATGGCTCTTAGCAAGTTGAAGAAGATTACTATGAGAAAGCATGAAAGGAGGAGAAATGCCACAAGCATATGGAGCATGTTTGGGAGATCATAATTGTGGTTGCCAAAGCCTATGCACCAATATGCTATGTTGATATGCTATGTACACAATGAATATATATTTATTCTTTCGGTGTTTGATTTTAGTTGATTAATTTTAATTGGTGATGATATATGTAGAATGAGAAGCATGAGGTAAAGAAGTATTGTGTCTCAATGAATTAGGTATCTAGAAGCTTCTAGTTTTATTATTATTTAACGATTGTAGGACATGTATCCCTCGAGATAGAAACAATATTTTCACTACTTAATACATCTATCTTACCATACCAAGTGGAAGTGGTGGATGGTGGAAACAATGCTTGTCAATGTCAGAGCCTTATCAATGTTAGAGCCTTGGACTGCAAGATAGTGATATGCATGTCAAGGTCATAACCGTGAGAGATTTAGGGGGGTCAAAGCCTCAACTGCATGATTATTCAGAGCCTCAACCTGACATCTTGACCCCTCACAAATTTGTTTTCTTAAATTCATTTATTAATTTTGACAATTCAGAAAAATAAATTGCATACACCAAGGAAATAAAGTCACATCAACCAATCAGAAAATCCATTCCTAAAATTTAGTAAATAGAAAAATAAGTTTTTTTTTTAATTAAATTATGTTAATATGGAATTTCAAAGGAAATTTGGATATCATTGTGACTTTGGGATGAATAATATGAGTTCAACCTAGCTTGACTATGTGATCAAAAACTATAGTCCCTGGCAAAGGCATGGACTAACAAGGATGATTTTGAAGGACCTTGCTAAGATTAGGACAAGTTGGTGATATTGGATGATTTTGGTTAACTCCTAATTTGTTAGATTTCAATTATTTCTTTCTAGTGGCATTCAAGAGTAGGAAATTAAAATGTTTTTGGGATTATTTTAACATATCTTACTTCCATAATAATTAGAGAACCACTTATGTATATTTTTTCACCTAAGGCCAATATGATGGTGTTTTTGACACATCTTTTGCCATGCATATTTAAACATTAGTTTTTCCTCTTTGCCTTGTTAAGCATATTACATCTCCAAGCTTAATCAATGAGTTTCAATATCATGGTATTGCGTTGAGATCTGCAATTACCCTAGCCTGATCTCACTCTCAAGGTCCCATCATGATTTCTCCTGCAACAATGGATGATGGGTGTTATCACACTAACAATTTTTATTGGGATCTAAAAACTTCTAAAGTTTAGCGAGACGTTATACCACAGTAGAGGTGTGATAGTTCAGGGTGCTCGGCTATATTCTGCGGCGTATGAACGAATGTAGCGGAAGTGGGAAGGAAGTAGCTCGGTGGTCCGTCGATATTGAAGAATCTCAGATCTACGATCGAATCCTACATCGGACAAACAAATAGCATGGAACTTAACATCGCGAAGGCAGACCGGGGAAAACTACTCTGGTTTCGATGGGGAACGCGTGGCGCTCTTACACACGCATCGAGGGAGACAACGGATTGCCCAAAACCACTTTTCCTATGGCCTCGATGTCACGTGGTTCAAAATGTCATGTTGATAGCTCGCGGGGAGGATGGCGGTTGGTCAGATCACCTCACATCATTGGTCTAGGTACTTTCTCGGATGACGTACCAAAAGGATGGCCCCACATAACTAACTCGAGGCTCATCATTCAAAGTGGATTGATGAAGGGTGGCACACCAAGGTACTGTGACAGTAATTCATGAGCAAAGCACACAAACCATCAAATCTCAGATATGAATCATTTTATCCTATTCTGGGAAATTGTCATCTTATGCGTAAGAAAAGCAAGCTTGGCCTGTGGTCTTGAATTCTGTAAAGTCAAAGGGTGGCCAAATCAAGGTCTCTGCGAAGTCCGGAAGGCATGGATAATACCCATCAAACGGTGTCTGGAGCGACTGGGTTCTCAGCTAAGGTACCAAGCAGGTCAATAAGTAAGAATGAAAGATGGGTCTTGCAAATGCTGGTGACTAAATTTCATATCGAACCTGAAACTGAGATAGAGACAGAAGTAAAATTAAACCACGTTATGAGGGATCTTGTCATAAATGAACACGCAGACAACACCTACCACCCAACCACAAAGAAGAAGAGGAGGAAAAGGAGGAAATCAGAGGCCAAAACCGAGATGATAGAGAGCGTCGGGGAAAATTTCGATTGGTGGAGTACCCTAGAGGAGGAAATCGCCAAGCTGAGGTGAATCCTCAGGTAAAATTTTGGTGTATTTCAGATATTTTTGGACAGATGTCGGCTTAAGAGAAGGGAGTCCTGATATGATAGACCGATTACTAACAGTCCCTTTAAATAATACAATTGTTCTTCATTTTTGTAACTTGTATCTGTTTTTAGAATTATGAGGAAGTCAGAACGTTTTAAATTCCATATGAAATTCCTCTATATATGCTTGGCCTCACGAGTATAGAAGCATGGAGAAAAGAGGAGCCTGCCCTCTATGCAGGAAAAATTATAAATCTCTAGGGCTGGAATGAATACATGGGTGTAAAGGCAGATTTTGGGACTTTTTATGAAAAGATTCTAATTGGTGGTGTTGTGAGTCTCATTTTCTCTCATAGTGTGTGATTCCTGTTATTATGTATTTTCATTTTTCTTTGTTCTATCTAAATTGAGAAACTAAAAGTTCAGAATTCATTATTCAATGCTCTCAGCTTGGCGATTTAGACTATGTTCATCTCTTCTAAAGCATTTCAAAATTTATTAC
The DNA here is from genome assembly GCA_009831015.1 of Picea engelmannii. Lineage (NCBI taxonomy): Eukaryota > Viridiplantae > Streptophyta > Pinopsida > Pinales > Pinaceae > Picea > Picea engelmannii. Next base: position 369,386 of record ML786138.1, read on the forward strand.
TATAATGCTCTGATAATAGTTGTGTGTTTCTTTTCTTCTGATACCATTTAAAATTTTCAAGCATAAACTCATAAGTCACTTCCTCATTTAGCCTTTTCCTCTTGATTGTTTTCACGATTTGGAAATGCATCCTACATTCTTGACCCCATAGCCCAAAGGTCATCTTCAGCTCTTCAACAACTTTATTAAAACCCCAAAACAAACCAATTCTAGCCACCGATTTCCATAGATGTATCAAGTGACACAAGAGAGCCCTCTCTGAGTTGAGCAGGCTAGTGCCTCAGCTCTAAAACTAGTTGAAACAATTACCTCTGTCATTTGTCTATTTAGACTATGTTCATCTTTTCTAAACCATTTCAGAATTCATTACTATAATGCTCTGATAATAGTTGTGTGTTTCTTTTCTTCTTATACCATCTAAAATTTTCAAGCATAAACTCAGAAGTCACTTCCTCATTTAGCCTTTTCCTCTTGATTGTTTTCACAATTTGGAAATGCATCCTACATTCTTGACCCCATAGCCCAAAGGTCATCTTCATCTCTTCAACAACTTTATTAAAACCCCAAAACAAACCAATTCTAGCCATCGATTTCCATAGATGTATCAAGTGACATGAGAGAGCCCTCTCTGAGTTGAGAAGGCTAGTGCCTCGGCTCTAAAGTTGGTTGAAACAGTTACCTCTGTCGTTTGTCTATTTAGCCGGATAGAATTTACAGAGTGCTAACAATGGGGATCCCATCCCCTAGTCAGATTTCAACGTGGATGTAACTACATTTAAGCAACTCATTGAATCCCTGGGGAAACCTTCCCCCATCTATCGGTCTTGTAGTTGGTCAAAAAACTGGATTAGCTTCCTGAAATTGAAATTTTGAATCTGTCACTCGCAATAAGGCACTCGCTTATGCCTCCAAAGGACTCGTCAGTCAATTTACGAGACTGTGGCCCTCACATCAACAAGTGGAACTCTGGATTGTGCAGAACTGGAAACCCCTCATCAAAGGACTTTTGAATAATTTCTTTTGTGGTAAGGGTTGCCACACTTTCTTTTTTGAGTTTAAAGAAGATAGAGATTTAATATTTCGAAGTGGACCATACTTATATGGATCTATAGGATTATATTTGAATCAATGGACCCAAGTCTTTGACCCAGAGTGCAACATCCCTACTGCAGTCCCTATATGGGTTCACCTCCCTCATCTCCCCCTTCATTGTTGGGGAGATAATTCCCTAAAAAGTATCGGGAAATCACTAGGAAAATATATTGACAAGTCTGGACCAAAGGCTCCAACGTTCGCTTATGCCCAGATCTATGTAGAATTTGACTTAGAAAAATGGTTTCCATAAGAAATTAATTTAAAACTAGATGATTGGAATCATATCCAGAAGGTAGACTATTATAACATTCCATTTAAGTGCAAGACTTTCCATGAATATGGTCATTTTGCTAGAAAATGTGCAAAGAATAAGCCAAAACAGGTGGTAGCAGAAGTTGAACCAGTGGAATAATAGCAACAAGTAAGAAAGAAATAAAACAAAGGGAGAAGTAACATGCCAGGTCCTACAATCCTATACCACACTAAGAAACTGTCCAGAACTGTCCCTCAAGAGAAACCCTCAAAGAAACCAAAAAAACATCAAGAAATCCTAGCAAAAAAACTCAAGAAGAAACACACCATATCTTCCCTAACAAATTTGCAAGCCTTGGTGATTCCAAACTAGGAAGAGAAGATGAAGTAACACCAGAACAAAACCCTAGATCATCAAGTATTATACCTCATGATGTAGAACCTCAAATCAAAGAAGAAGAAGAAATAAATACAGAGGAAGAAGAAAGCCATAGAGAAACCCCAAATGCAGAAGATCAGATAGTTCTAGGGGAAAGAGAACCCCCTCGAGGGAAGTTTCGGAAATCTCTCAAGGAAGGGGAAATACCAACAGAAATAACCAGGAGATTTGGAAGGAGGAAAAATAAAGATGCCAGAGAAGAAGCAACAAACAAAGAAAAATACCTCAGTAAACAATACTCAATAGAAAGTTAACTAAACAATATGGGTTGAAAAGGAAATATCAAAGGAACAAAATATTAGGTCCCACTCGCCTCAAGCGGACGAGAAACCGCATCACAGAGATAATGAAATTTCTCTCCTGGAATTGCAGAGGCTTTGACAAGAAATCTAAGGTTGAAGCCCTCAAAGACCTGATCAAATCAGATAAGCCTTATGTAATTCTCCTCTAGGATACTAAAATGGAGGAAAAAGATGCAATTCAAACAGGGAAAAAATATTTTCAGAATGGAGAAGGAGATGCCATAAGCTCAAAATGTGGATCAGGAGGAATCATGACTCTCTAGAATCCACCTCAATATGATCTTGAGGTGATTTTTTCTTCAAAACATTGGGTACTCATTGTTCTTCGCAATAGAGAATATGAATATAAAATTTCGATCATAAATATATATATGCCAAATAAACACATGGAAAAAAATTAATTTTGGAGATATTTGACATCCCTCAAACACAATTTAGAGTTATCCACATGTATATTTGTTGGGGAATTTAACACAATATTTCATAACACAGAAAAAAGAGGTGGAATTCAGTCACAGATCCAATGAGGGAGAACATGCAAGACCTCATCTATGACTGGGATATTTTTTATGTTAAACACCCCAAGGGAAATTTCACCTAGAGAAACAAGTGATCAGGGCTTGGTCACATTGCAACCCAACTAGATTTTTTCCTCATTCACAACAATTTTCTTCTTCTTCCCCTCTCTATATGCTCAAATATCATCCCCTCCATAATTTCTAACCATAAAACCATTTCCCTTATGTTGGCTCCCCCTCAAAATTTTGGCCCTTTCCTCGTCAAGTTCAATCCCCTTTGTTTACATGATCCCTCAGTCGTTTCCATCATCAAAGAATCTTGGAAAACCCCCATTCAAGGCTCCCCAAACTTTGTCTGGGAAATCAAACTGTGGGCGGTCAAATCGACTCTCAAGACATGGGTGAAGATTTTATACCCCTCAAAATAAATAAATAACTCTCATAATGATGGAATTAGAAACCATTCAACAAGAAATGGAAGCACAAGAAGTGAAAAAAATCCACTTGCAGAAGGAGTGAGAGGCTTATTAAAACTTCCATCAGGCCTTCTGAAAGAAAGAAAAAGAATGGAGGATAAAATATCACAGTCTATGCCTTCAATAAAGAGATTCCAACATTGCTTATTTTCATAAGCAGGCACAACAAAGGCAACAAAAAAACATTGTCTAGAAAATACAAACGGATACAGGACAATCGCTAGAAGATTTTTCCCAGATAAAGGAAGTAGCAGTAATCCACTTTAAGTAGCTCTACTCACAAGAGCGGGAAGAGAAAGAATATGGCACCATGCAAGCCATGTTGGAAAACATTCTTGCATGCATCACTAAGGAATAAAATGAGGCTCCCATTCAAGAAATTAGTGAAGAAGAAATCTAATAGGCCATTTGGAGCTTGGGACAATACAAGGCACCTGGACTGGATGGCTTCTCCATTCACTTCTTTAAATTATTTTGGGAAACAATAAAAAAAATATCTAAAAATGATGTTCAATAACACATTGAAGAAGAAAAAAGTCAGAGGAGCAACAAACTCAGCTTTCCTGGCCTTAATCCCAAAGGAGTCTAATCCCTCCAATTTCACGAGATTCAAACCAATTTCACTTTGCAATTTAGCCTACAAAGTCCTCACAAAAATAATCGTCGACGGAATTAAACCTATCCTAGGTAAGATGATCTTAGAAAATCAAGGAAGATTCATGGAAAATAAGCAAATCATTGATAACATCATCTTGGTTAAAGAAGCCATATATGTGAGTCAGAGCAATAAATAAAGGGGAATGGTTATAAAAATAGACATGACAAATTCTTTTGACCAGGTCAAGCATGCATTCCTATTCTCAGTGTTGAGAAAATTTGGATTCTCAAAGGACTTTGTAGAATGGATACAAGTCTGTATTGGCTCACTATGGATAGCCCCTTTGATTAACAGAAGACCATCGTAATATTTTCAAGCCATAGAGGGCTTAGATAGGGTTGTCCCCTTTCTCCCTCCCTCTACGTCATCATGGTTGAAACCTTAAGCAGAAAGTTGGAATAAGATCATCGAATGTGACATCTCCTTGGTCTCATGATAGTAAGAGGGATAAAGGAAATAAATCACTCGCAATTCATGGATGATACCCTCCTCCTGGGATTTGTGTCTACCATTATAGCCATAATATTCAAGAAAACACTTAATCAATTTATTTTAGCCTTGGGAGGCAAAATAAACACTATAAAATTCAGATATATGGATGGAATCTTTCAGAAAATATCACAACGACAATTTCAAGGGTCCTAGGCTTCGGGGTGAAATAACATTGGTCCTTATTCAAATATTTGGGTATACCAATCTCCCTAAGTAGCCCCTCCTACTAGATCGGGAATGAAGTCTTAGAGAAAATGACAAAACAAATTCAAAATTGGGGAGCACGTTGGCTCAACCATGTAGGTAAATTTTTATTAATCAAGGTTGTTCTTTCCTCTTTAACTATTTTTCAATGTGCAACATTGCTTGTGTCTAAAGGAATAATTGAGAAAGTCTCCAAAAACATAAGAAGCTTTCTTTGGGAAGGAGGTAACACCAACAAACAAAAAAAATCATTTAATCAATTGGAAAACAATGTGCGAGCCACATGAAAGAGGTGGCCTAGCAATTTGAGATCCCTCGAAGATGAACATAGTCTTGGGAGAAAAATTAGTATGGATATTGGTAACAGGATAGTCAAAATGGTGGAAAAATATATATAATAGCTAAATACCTCTGATCTCCCAGAGAGAGATGTCTTGAAATTCCACTCTCAAATACAAAAGGATCCTCCATCTGGAAATTGATCAAAACAACATCACCTCTTACCCAAGCCAAGCTCTCCTAGTATCTCAAGAAAAGAGCCTCAATAAACATATGGAAAATAACATAATGGGTAAAGAACCATTGAGGAGAATTGAAGAACTTCAGCCTCTCAAAAATTGGAGCATACGACAAGGCCTCATGAAATTAGAGCACTCACAATGGGAAGAAAATGGGAAATGGTTAGCGTGAAAGGTTCCCTACCCACCTAACCACCTGCAACCTCTGGTTCCTAAATTGTTCCATTTATTGGTTGGTTGTGCACCTACCGACTCCAACTCACCATATGAAAGATGTTGGGGCAAATTAGGTTTTTCTGTTAAAAATGGTTATCAATACATGTTAATAGACTCTCCAAGACCCCCTTGCTTCAAATTATGAAACCTAATATGGCACGAAGATTCACTCCCAAAGGTGAATGCTTTATGTTGGATCCTGGTTCAAGGAAAGATACTGACAATAAATAACTTAATAAAATGAGGTATTGTTGGTCCCTCAAGATGTGCCTTATGCAAAGCTACTTCAGAAACCATCCACCATCTATTTTTTGAATGCAACTTTTCTAGGCAAGTTTGGGAACAATTGTATAAGATCCTCTCACATCACTATCAACGACTCAACAATTGGCTTGGAATGTTTCTCCATTGGAAGCACATATATGATGGAAGCTTCAAACAAAATCCACTCTTCACTCGACTATGGAAAGAAATTCCTAAATTCATCTGTTGGGAAATATGGCGACGAGAAACAAAGCAATCTTCCATGATAAGGCCCTGGTGTCATTAAGAGTCCACTCTTTGGCTTGTATTCTTCTCTCCGACATAATGTGTGCCAAGAAAAAAAACTGTGTTTCTATCACTAATATGGATCGGCCAGAAAAATATTGGGTCAACAACATACTCAGTCCTAGATACTTTCAACTTCCCCCTCCCCACCCAATCTCCACTACTAGACATCACTGACAATTCAGATTTACGGATTAGGGATTCGCACAATGGAAGCAACAACAAGAAAAAATCACATTATTTTTATATGGAGCTTCAGAAAGGAATCGAGGGGCGAAAGGTGTGAGGGGTGTTCATATTCGATCCCAGCTGACAACATTCAAAGGATTGAAATTGATACCTAAAGACAAAATTCAGAGTGTTATTGTGATAGGAGACTAACCGGTGATCAAAATATTGAGAGACATTAACCAAAAGACTAATCCCAACTTACAAAGCATTTACAAAAAAATATAAATCAAAGAAGGAAAATTTCAATGTGTGGAATAATTTCACATCTTGCGACATCAAAACTAGGAAGCAAACCAGTTGGCTAAGGAAGACAAAACATTGAAATAAGGAGACCTAAAGGATAACGAGAATATTTCCATGAGCTACCTGCCTTACCAATATGGAAGAAAGGGACTCTACAACATCTTCTCAATTCAACAAAGAAGAACCAAATCACATGATAAATGGTCGAAACAAAAATGCTAATATAAACATTAGCAAAGGATGCATCACAAATTCAATTTTTTTTTATGTGGGGCGTGATGTGAAATACCCCACTACCTCCCATCTTATATTCGGTTGCATCATCGCCTCATCATTTTCAATATCACGCCCTCCGTCATCTCCCAGATCCACATACTCCATCTGGCATATGAATCCTTATTCCCTTTTGCATACAATTAATTCAAAACATTTAAAGTGTTTCCTCTCATGTGGGACTAGTTCTCCACTTAATAACCTGATGAATAAATCAAATAGGTAGGTCATTCCGATTGTACCAAAGGATACAAACCATCACATGATAAAGTCATTTCAGAAGGTGGCGTCAGATATCACACGAGGACCGAAGGTCGACAATTACATGGAACAATATATGATGGAATTCAGTCAATTGAGGATTATTAATGCTTTCTGTCTTGCACCCCTCTAGCATCTGTAATGTCTGGAAACTCAAGTTAATAACCGCTCTAGAATGTGGTGCAACGAACAGATAGAGTGTGATTACAACACATGTGAACTGGAAGCAATGAAGCTGAAATTGGAACACCAACAACAAGAAATTGTAAATCTTTGAGAATCCCAATCACAGCTCGGGAAAGCCATGCATACAAGGGAGGAGTGACGTGATAAAGATATGACAATTGTTCTCAAGAGATTAAATCGACAATCACAACAAATTTTCCAATTGGAAAGAGAAAAGAAAGGGCACAAGAATGTAATTTAAGGCCAGAAGGAAAATATCCCTTTAGAAGGTTCTTAGGCGCCATGTGAAGTGGAGTAGCCACAACAACAATGAAACACAATCGACTCCCAGAACAACATCCAAGCTCAAGTGTACACATAAATCAAGTTAAATTAGCCAAGTTTCAATCATATCTATATTTCTCTAATCTTCAGATAGTATTCTCTCTAGGTTTGGAAACTCTCCTTTTGTATAGCTTTTTGAGCAATTCTCAGTGCTATGAGGGAACTCCTCTCCTTTTTTGGATGATAAGCCATGAATTTACAATGATATACTCTTTGGATGATTTTAGCATTGCTACAAACTTCTTTTAAAATAAATCCTTACTCATTTTTGTTAAAAAAAAAAACATATTACATCTCCTAGAGGCACAAGGGAAAGTTTATTTTATATGGGCGTTCCTAGGCAATTTAGGTCCCATACATGTTTATGGAAGTGAGTCTTACCATTTTCTTTGAGTTTGCTTGGGTTATTATGTTATAGAGGGATTGTTACTCATGAGGTTTTGATCAAACTATCCTTCTCCTTCTAAAAGGTGTCCCATATATCACTACATGGAGATTATGGTACAACCAAGGGTGTTGTAAAATAATTGCCTTATGATGTCCTGGAATCTAACATGTTTGTTTAAAAATATCAACCATTTAATAACAAAAAATGACTTAAGATTCTAGAAATGTTGTAAAGAACTATCAAAATGTATCGTCTCGCTAATAATCTAAGCTCAAAACCCCTAATTTGCAAAAAAAATGTTTTTTTTACATATAACTAACACAAGGAGTCCAATTCAAGTAGAACTCCTTGGGAGATTTATGTCTTGGTTTCCATGAGTGGATGCATTCGTTATGGATCTGGGAACTAGATTCACTATGAAAGTTTATGTTTTTCTAACACTTCTTCACAAGAAATGGATCATGGAGCAATAAAAGAAACCTATTAAATAAGTTGTTAGGATATTTAGACACTTAGGAGTTAGTTAAGATCAACTTGGTCTAATGTGTCGTTAGGTTAAAGTGTGTTTCTTTAGTATGCATTTGTAGTTAGGTAATCCGACGGTCATGATATGTTCCCGACATAGAGTGATATGAAGGCTCATATTCTCCTCGATTCTTAACGACTACATTGATATGCGGCTTGACACCCGATTGGTCCATGATATCTATGTAAAGAGCATGGAGGGTCATTTTTCGATGATTGATTGCGAGAAACTCTTATAATTTTTTTATTTTTCATTAACAAATTGCTCCAAGTGGTAACGTTGATTGGGGCTGTGAATGTTTCCCCACGAGGGTTTTACCACGTAAAAACATCGATGTGACGATATTTGGTATGGTTTTGTGAGTGGTTATTGAATGTGTTCATCCTCTATTGGAATAATTGTGTTTTCAAACATGGTATCATAGTGCATTTGAAGACCCGTTCATGTTGTAGATCAAGATCTTAAAGTTGTGTTTGTTGCATCTATAGTTTATGCTATTTTCATACGCTTATGGGTTGAGAGAACTATTTTATTGTGTTTGAAGCACTTCTTTAAGAAAGAAACATTTTTTGTTTCACTCGAAAAGGTTTCTGTTTGCCCAAGATACGACCATTTTAGTGAAATCCGAAGGTATACAACTTGAATATGCCCTTTTAAAATTTTACAGAGATAACATTTTGGTTTTCAATTTTTATTTCTAGGTTGCTACTTTTTTCTATTTGTGTATGCTATTTTCCCTGTGTTCTGTGCAATCTCGGCAAATGAGAAACATGGCGGAAAGGGTATTCTTGTCTGTGTATGCTCTTTGTCATGCTCTTTGTGTGATCTCGATAAATCAGAAACAAAGTGAATTTTTGCATTTTTCGGGTAAGATAATCAAAATCTAACCCTTGTTGTTGTTGAGAAGTGATTTTTTTGTGTGCGTGAATGCATGAAAAGAAGTTTTTTTTAACACACTCCAAGGTCGTCTTCAACAACAACAACAACAATCTTCCTTCTTGAGATTATAATGTGTTTTACACCAGCTCACTTGGTTAAAAGTTGTCTTATTTAGTAAGAGGTTTTGAGTTCAAGTCTTTTTTTTGTTACTTTTTGAAAAAAATCATGCATTTATTGTAAAGTGTGTTCACTTAAATTATAAAAGTGAATCACCATAAAGTAGCTTTAATATATTTTTTAGTTACTTTTTGAATCCAACTTTAATTTACAAAGTAACTTCATTGTAAAAGTGATTCTCTCTTATTATATAAAAGTGGGTCACTTCGTAAACAACTTATTTGTAAAAGTAAGGTTATTAGAAGGAGGGGTATCACCATGTAAACCAATTCTACTTGCCATGTGGCTCTTTGGTTACCGTTTATTCCTTTTTTCAAAAGGGCATAACTTTCACATTCAAAGTCCATTTTCAATGTCATTTTTTTAAACAACCTATTTTTTCGAGAACTTCCCATCTAGACCATTAGTTTCAACCTTTAAATCCATATTATCTACATATTTAATATGGATTCTCCCAGTGATATTTTTCTTACCAGTACCAACTACTTCTCATGGAAATCCATTATGAAGGATGTATTAAAAAGTAAAGGATTGTACCATATTACCTTGGGAAAATAACAAAAATCCAATGATGATGAAAAGAAAGTATAATGGGCTAATAAGAATGATGAAACACGTGGAATAATTGGAATGTCCATCTCTCCTAATTTAAGGTTTCACCTAAAAGGAATTGATGGCTCGGATAAATCTTGGGAAAAGCTTGAAGTTGTGTTTGGTAAACACAATATTATTTGATCCCACTAGATAGAAAATCAATCACTGACTTTAATTCCCAATGATTTTCCTTGCATTGAAGATTATTTATCTAAGTTCAAAACACTTAGAATTTTATGTATAGACTACAAAATAGATATGAAGGAAGACCAATGCATCTATATTATTCTTTCTAATCTTAGTAGTGCATATTCTATGTTTTTATCTACCTTTTATGCCACCAGAGAAGCTCTATGGAGTGCTTACCAAAATCCCTCTCTTGAGTCTTTCTGTGATGACTTGATTAGAAAGAAAGATAAACTTGTGCAACTTGGAGTGATCAACATTGCAGACACCTCCAACAAAGCCTTAGTGGCTCAGTAGAAAGATAAATCCAAGAATCCCAAGAAGCAACATCCTCGCCACAACAACAAGAAGAACAAGGTTCTCCCTCTCAACCAGCTTCCACTCCTAATGGTGACAAAGGAGAAAAATATAAAAGTAAGAAGACTCACAAACATTGCAATTTTTGTGGGAAAGATGGTCATGTGGAATCCAAATGTGTTAAGAAGATGGAAGCTTTAGAAGCAACGATGAAGAAGCACAACATCAAGGGCCAGACACTTGATGACCTTCACTGAGATGAGGTTCTTCTAGCTATTGTTATCAATGATGAAGTGCAGCGGAGTACCCTTCACCCACATATGTGAATCAAAGAGGCACTCGCCTTCTTCTGGTTCATCAGGTTCACCGGGTTGGATCTTGGTGGAAGTAATGGTGGCACTGGGTTCCACATCAATAATTTGTCTCCCCTTTTCTAGTTCTAAATTAGAGTCAGAACCCACATCTGATTCAGAAGCTTTCACCTCAACCACCAATGACTGCTTTGAGCAACAATCAACAGTGTTATGCCAGGGGATCTTATGCAAGTCGCAGCACTTCCCGGTGTCTTTCTTCATCTTTCCATTGTCCTTATTTTTCTACGGCTTCGACTAGTTTTCTTGAGGCTATCAATATTTTCTCTACCCTTTTTTATGTAGTTCTGGGTTTCCTTTTCCCTTCTTCTACTGTGAGGGGTTCCCATACCCAAACTTCTGTGTCTTTTTTTTAAGTTTCTGCTCGATTTTGACAACATATTAATAGGCCGCGCCCAAGGAAGAGATGTCCAAAAACTCAATTTCTATATAGATGTATTTATGCAGATCGTCGCAGTACTTGAGCACTAGATGTAGCTCAAAATATTTGATACTCATCTTGGTGCACAAGGTATGGAAGATATTTGTGAACTCTTGCACTATTTGGTCTCGTTTTTCGTAGTAGTGTGGTACATCTTGTGTACAGGTCGTATAACTTCCAACAGGGTAGTATTGTTCCTTAATAACATCCCTGAAGAACTCCCAGGTGAGTGAGATCGTGAATAATGAGGGTTCCTCTATTTCCTTTTTCTCACAGAATGTCTCCCACCAATCTTTGACATGGGGGACGACTTTGAGGAGTGAAAATGTAATCTTTTCTCTATTGGAAAAATTATGGATAGAAAAATAACCTTCTAGCATATTCAACCATTTGTCTACAACATTTGCATCTATCTAAACTTCAAATATGGGAATATCAAATTTTATTTGTACCTTGAAGGGGGAGGCACCTCCGCTTGAGGAAGATGTGTCGCTTGTTGGTAGTTGTGGAAGGATTTGCGCAAAATTATCCATCATCTCATTCCTATATTGTGTGAGGGATTCCTCGAGCAACAATTTTAAAGGATATCATGTCATGTTGTATTTATTTTCTCCCGCCATGGAAGGTCTCTTGGGCATGTGAGAGCTCTTGTCCTCAAGAGAAAGAAGCTTGAGACCCAACTCTTTATACCCTGACCTCATCGGGGACATGCATTAAGAATTACAAGGAGAAGACCGCTCTGATACCACTGATCTAGATTTTATGAGCAAAATGAAATGAATATAGATCTATATTATTAACACAAAGATTCAATTAACAATAACATAGATACAATAAAACTTGGCTTCTATTAATAAAGAAATATGTTAAAACTGTAAAATGCATACTGAAACAAGCTTGCTAAAATGGTGGCAGCTTATCTCTAAGAAGAGATGTGACGGTTGCACTCATTTGCAAGAAGATGAGTACAATGAGGCTCCAAAGGCATTTTTACATCAAACATGAATGTCAACCCTAACCCTAGGAGATGAAGCGCCAAAAGTCATTTGGGCCCCATTGGGGTAAGTTAGTACATCAACTTCCCAGGGTCGTAACTTTTGCATACGATCTTCTTTTTATGCACACGATAGCCCGTTGGAAAGGTCTATCTGAGGACTACACAGTATGTCATCAAACTCAAAGTCAAACTGCAATTTGATTATGGAGAACCCTAAAAACGTTATTTAGGGCCTCAAAACGACCCCAGAAGTTTAGGACCTGAAAACTAGGAAAAAAAACTGCCAATATGAAAACTGAAACTGCCAAGATGAAATATGTAAGTGAGCCAGTTGGAGTAGGTGGGTGGCCACTGATATCCACCTGGATCATCTTCTTCTAACTCTTCCTCTCATGGACATGCACTTTCTACTTCTTGTTTCTCCTTCAATTGAACTTCTACTTCTTCTTCTGATGAGTGGCATATTGATTATGGAACATATTATCATATGTCTAAGGATAAATCCATCTTCACTTCTCTAAATGAATGTAACACCTATAAAATATTTGTTGGTGATGATAGATCTCTTAGTGTTGTAGGGTACGGAAGAGTTCAAGGAGATAATGGTCATTCCAATGATGTATTATGTATTACAAGTCTTTCATGCAACCTTCTATTAGTGTATCAAATCACTCATTCAGTTGAAGGTAAAACCGTAGAGTTTTCACCTCACCAAGTTGTAATCAGGGATCTAAAAGATCCTAAGCATGTTCTTGCAACTGTAATTGTTGATTATATTACCAGGTTGTACAAATTTAACAACTTTGGGTCATCATCTTTTCTATCAGTTTTTGTTGTTCATAGCTATTACTTGAGAAAACTTTGGCATGAGTGGTTTGGTCATCTAAACTATCACTCGTTGCAAAAACTATGTAATCAATAGATGGTGATTGGCCTCCCTCTCGTTTCTTGTAAAGATGGTGTTTTTGTCAGTTGTGCTCTCGACAAACATTATCGGGACAATTTTGACAAACATGCCTCTTGGCACGCTTTATCCCCTTTGCATATTGTTCACAGTGACTTGTGTGGTCCGCTTTCTTCTCCTTCTTTTTCTGGGTGCAAGTATTAACTTTCATTGATGACTTCTCTAGATGCATTTGGGTTTACTTCTTAAAACTTAAGAGAGAAGTGTTTGACAAGTTTTTGGCCTACAAGTCCCTTGTAGAAAAACAATCTGGACATCAACTTCAAAGGTTAAGAATATATAACGGAGGTGAATGTGTGAACACAAATTTTACAAGTTAATGCACTGCATACGACATCCAAATGCAACACACTCTTCCATATACACCACAACAAAATGGTGTTGTTGAGAGACATAATTGCACATTAAAGGAAATTGTTAATTGTATGATCCAATCTAAAGGCTTAAGTCTTCATTATTGAATGGAATCCATCAATTGTGCAAATTACACAATAAATCACACTCCCACAAAGGCTCTAAAAAATATAACACCAGAAGATGCATGGAATAAAATTAAGCCAGATGTAAGCCACTTATGTTTATTTGGTGGTAAGCATGGGTTCACATTCCTAATGAGAAAAGGAAAACATTGCAGCCTAAAAGTGATAAATGCATTTTTGTTGGTTATTCCGAAAATGCCAAAGGTTATAGACTTCTTCAACCTCATTCTAATGAAATTATTATTAGAAGAGATGTTAAATTTGATGAAAATCTATTGGCCTGTGAGCCATTTTTGGCATTTGTGCCATCTTATATTCCTATTATGGTTTCTTCTTCTTCTTCTCTAGATGATGACAGTGAGGATGAAAATCCACCTCCACCTACTCACCTTCCTCTAGATGAGTCCATTGAATATGAACCTAAAACAATACCACTGCTTCCCAGATGGGTATGTTCCACTCGAGAAGAATTTGGTGATGTTGTCATTGATCCTTAATATTAGTGTCAAAGTCATTCACAGTTCCAACGAGCCTCTTATATTTTGGATCAAATTTAAGAGACTCATGATCAAGAGACATTTGCAGAAGCTTCAGGTCATCCAGATTGACACACAACAATGAATGAAGAGTATCGCACTTTAATGGAAAATGATACTTGGGATCTTGTACCTCTTATTAAAGGAAGAAAAATTGTCATATGTAAATAGGTCTACAGAACTAAGTATGCATCAGATGGAAGTGTTGAAAGACAATATGCCCAGTTAGTTGCCAAAGGATTTTATCTTGAAGGCATTGAATATAATGAAACTTTTTCCCTCGTAGCCAAAATCAATTCCATATACCTTTTTATTTCCCTTCTTGCCTCATATAAATGGGAGGTCCATTACATGGATGCGAAATTTGCCTTATTGCATGGGGATTTGCAATAAGAAATCTGCATGGAAAAACCTCTTGGCTATGTCCAGAATTATTCCAGCCTTGTTTGTCATCTTAAGAAATCTCTTTATGGTCGTAAGAAAACTCCTTGAGCTTGGTATGCCAAAATGAGCAACTTTCTTCTTGACACCAGATTTTCTAGATGCCATTCTAACCCTAATGTCTATACCAAGAAAGTAGGAAGCCATCTCATAATACTTTTTATTTATGTTGATGACCTTATCCTCACCAGTAGTGACCCTAAACTTTTAAACCATGTGAAAACCAACCTTAAGAAACAATTTGAAATGACTGACTTAGGTTATTTGCATTATTTCCTTGGCCTCTAAATTTTGCAAACCAAGGAAGGAATTTTTCTTTCCTAGTATAAGTATGGTTGTGGCCCTCTTTGTCGCTTTCACATGGAAGATTCTATATCAACCCCTTCTCCCTTATAGTCTAGATTCAAACTTGATGTGTACATCTCCCAAATTTGATGTCACTTTGTATTGTCAATTAGTTGGTACCCTCTTATATTTTATTCATACCCATCTTGATATTTCCTTGATGTTGGTATTGTTGCTCGATATATGCAAACACCCCATGAAATCCATTAGAAAACAACTAAAAGGATACTTCAGTATGTCTAGGGTACAGTTCAGTTTGGGATACATTACGGCTCAAGGGGGACTCCTTTACTGGTTGGTTTCATTGATTCAAATTGGGTTGATGACCTTGATGACATAAAGTCTACTACAGGTTATGTTTTGAGCCTTGGTTCAAGACCCATCACTTGGGCCTATAAGAAACAATAGGCCATTTCTCTTTCTTCAGCAGAAGTAGAGTATTGAGCAATGGTTAATGCAAGTCATGAATCCTTGTGAATTTGACAGATCCTTTCAGAGTTTGGCTTCCAATAACATCATCCAACCACCCTTTGGTGCGACAATTAGAGTGCCATCAAGCTCGCCAAAGATCTAGTTCAACATCAGCGAAAAAAACACATCGAGCTACACATGCACTTCATCAAAAAACTGATTCATGATTTAGTTATTGAAGTGTTATTTTTCCATACAAAATATCAAGTTGTAGACATTTTCACAGAGTCTCTTACAAAAGCGAAGTTTTCCAAACTTCCTTCTATGTTAGGAGTTCAGAAAGTTGTCATTAAGGGGGGATAGATTCTTATGCCTCCTTATTTCTCATATTGTGTCACCTTTGTAAATCCTTCAATCCTATCCTAAGTTGTTCTTAAGGGGGAATGCTAGGATATTTAGACACTTAAGAGTTAGTTAAGATCAACTTGGTCTACCTCGAATGCGGGTGTCCACCCGGCGGCCATCTCCAATCCCTCCCTCATGCATTACGATGTCTAGATGTGCTCCACCTCATCCCCTCCTCATGCCCTTTAAATTTCCTATCTCCCCGAGACGTCGCGCTATTACTTCCCCCATGGCTCCTACTCCCCACTTGCTCGACCTTTGTAAGTTGTAACAGTCCACACACTCCCGAGGGTTGGAAGCCTTAATGGCGCTTGATTTGACACCCCCTCTTCTTGGCATTTTTCCCCTTGCCATCCGCAACCTCTAGACCCATTCATCCCTTGTCTTCTTCACGAGTTGGTGCTCTTCTCTCCACAGGAGGTTTCCCTCTACTCTTTTCTTAAGGTGGTGACTCTCCTCCCTCATAGTGCCCAACAAACTCATTTCCTCTATCATGCCTCCCTGCGGGCAAGCCACCCCCACCTTGGGGCGAAGTGGCCACAGTGGGCGAGACTCCACAACTCCTCCCCTGCCCCTCCTGACCAACCAGGATGGGTATGACCACTCGGCCATAGTCTCGTTGCGACAACTTCTCGATGATTTGGAAAAAGAGGTCTTAGGCTCCCTCCCGACATCCCTTTTCACCTCCAAGCACCGTCAGAGCTATTGGGTGGTTAAGAATTTTCTCACCCGCACCCTCCTCAGCCTCTCGGGTGTCTTCATCCTGATCCCCCCCAGCTCACCTCGCTCACCCGTCTTCCCCCCTCTGTGGCCTGCCCTAGCACCTCGGTACCTCAGGAGACTCCCAATAATTCAGTTGCGGCGACTGCTCCAGGCAAGCATAGTTCGTTGATGGCTCCCTTCATCAAAAGCGCAGGCCTCTCGGTCAAGGATCCAAGTTCGGACAAGTCCAGATCCTCCAATGACAACGACAAAGATTTCAGTGGTTGTCCAGTTACTAAATAAATTCCTCCAGATGCCCCCCCAGCGTGACCAACAAACACTCTTTACGCTCAGGCCTCTGTTTTTTTCAGTTTTTTATTTGGAATTTTGCAAGTCTTTATGGTCTTATGTTAGCAGGAAAACAAACAATTATCCACAAGTTTTTGTAATCCTAGTTTCCCATCAAGGGTAGGCAGAATACTCAAGTCTCTTCCACACCTAGTTTCCCCTCACTGTGTTTTTTTTACTGTATTTTTAATATATTAGTACCTGAACTTACATAAAAAAGATCAACTTGGTCTAATGTGTCGTTAGGTTAAAGTGTGTTTCTTTCGTATGCATTAGCATGCATTTGTTGTTAGGTTATCTGATGGTCACGATATGTTCCCGACATAGAGTGATCTCACAGCTCATATTCTCCTCGGTCTTAATGGATACATTGATCTGTGGCTTAACACCTTATTGGTCCATGATCTATTTAAAGAGCGCGGATGGTCATTTTTTGATGATCGATTGTGAGAAACTCTCTTGTAAATTTTTTCTTTTTCATTAATAAATTGATCCAAGTGGCTATGTTGGGTGGGGTCATGGATGTTTCCACATAGGGGTTTTACCACATAAAAACATCAATGTGTTGATCTTTGATATGGTTTTGTGAGTGGTTACCGAAGATGTTCATCCTTTGTTGGAATACCCGTGTTGTCAAACATAAGTGTAATTAGTGCTAGATTCCATTGACATATTCCACAATTAGTGTTTTAACAAGCCATTTCACAAAACTTTTGAATTTGATGCAAAGTTGCAAATTGGGAAAAAAAGGTCATTCCACTGCATTTAAATTTCAATCACTCACATGTGTGTGTTTTGTTTCTTAGAAGCAGTGAAAGAAACTCACAACCCATCTCTATTTCAAATTCATAAGTTTGTCGTGGAAATAAGCAACGCTGGCCATTCTATAGTGTTTTGATATGAATACAATCCAACCAACAATATGCTTGGGGAGATGCTACAAAATAATGTTTCTATGTGCAATTAATGATTTTTATCTTTAGATATGCATATGTCAAAGCCATTATTTCACTGTGACTACCCATTTATTAAAGACATATGTAGATACCAACAAGAATTTAAGCCTCCTACTCTGAACACAAGGACAAATAGAGGCAACCATAACTAGCCAAGTCTAGTAGATAACTAACAATGAAGAGAAAACAAGCCATTCTCAGTAGTGTCATTGCCTATTCTTCTCCTCTTTGTACACACACACATACACTCCCATTGACACCTTCCATGCAGTGGGTGACACTCCAACAAGAGGATCATTGGTTGGATGGTTAGTGTCCCCACGGCCCAAACACACATCCGTGTTTTTTATTGACATCTATAAATGTGAAGCCTCCATAACCCTTCTTCAAAACCCATTTTACAAAGTGAATGAAAAATACTTATCGCAAGTGAAAGAAAAATACTTCCTAGGGAATTTTACAGGGAACTGTACAAAAAACCTCATCAAGTTTCCAAATCCAACTTCACCTTTGTTAAGTTATCTCAAATTTAGCTTCACTTTCATCACATCATCATAATGCTTCTGTAATTTGAGGGGGCTTGGTTTTCGGAATCAAAACAGGGTGTGGGTGAATTACAATGTGGGGATTGAACTTTATAAGAAAGGTTTGAGGCATTTGAATCATGGTTCTAAGTAGTGAGGCATGTGAGTTGTGGAGTGGAGTAGTGAGAGCCTCACACAAACCCCTCTATCTCATCATCCATATTACTCCATTTGAAATCATAAATGTTGTCAAGTAGGATGTCCATGCAGATGATGGATAGGGGACCATAATGTGAAGCTAATAGAGAAGAGATGGATGTTGGGAGACAATTGGTGGGGGATTAAGACTGTCACATACCCACTACACACATCAAGCTTTTCCGTTGATTTCTCAACAATCAGAACCCCCGAAGTCCTACGGGGTTTAGTGAGGGGCAAGTTTCTCTCTTAGGGTCTTGTCCATGTGACCCTATACTGTGTCCACGCGCTTAAGCCAACCAAGGGCTTAACGGATTTTCGCGGTTCGGGGAATTGCGACACGCGACTTATACCTTTCCCATTCAAATCCCCAAAAATTTCGAGGTCTCCAAAGTTCCCTCCAAAGGGAGATCGGCGGCCGTAAGCCTCCATCGATCTAACGGCATGGATCCTTTCGGGGTTTCGGTACTCGAGATTTCAAAGTGAAACAACTCCAAGACTCTTTGTCATTCAAATCCCCGAATTCCGACATGGGAAGTGATACAGTCGCACTTCCAAGCATGTGCTCTCACAGGGTCGTTCAATCAGTTCATGGGCCGAAGTGGCTCAGGGGATTCCCTGTCACGGCCCTTGCATACGATCGCTACTCTTTCCACAATGGGAAGTGCATGTACTTTCGGGTTTCGGAGTTTTGTGATTCCTGATGTCAAGAGTTCCCTGTTCTCTTGAATCCCCGATCTCCGATGAGCCAATTCACCGATATGGTCTCTTATGTATTAGCCCTCCTAGCTAAACCCCGGCCCACGTGACCACTATCTCGCAAGACTGCAGCCTTATCCCCTGTCGGGTTTTCGGACTTTCCAAGGCCGAGATGTACTCGTCCTAAGGATTCGCGATCCGCCGAATCCTAATATGCCAATATAATGACAACTGTCCCTACAATGGATGCCTTTCACTTTGTCGGGATTCCGGACTTCGAAATTCCGAAGTCTATGGGCTTCCTGTCCACGGGATTCCCGATTTCCCGATGGATGACTTTCCTTTCGGGACTTTTCCCGCATGCTCCAAGTGCCACCACGTGTCCTCCTAAGATGGATGGTCTTGATCACTTCTCGTGATTTCAGAGTTTCCGTTGCCGAAATACTCCGGCAACTTGTCCCTTCGATCCCCAAAATGTTGACGGGCTGTCGATCTTGCCCGCGTGTCCTCCTATGATGGACGGCTCAGATTGGTTTCGGCATTTTCACTATGAAAATCCCCGACCTCATGTCATCATGACTCCCGATTTCACGAATGTCAATATCTCGATGGCCATGCCTCTCCTCAGAACTTTCAACCTCCTATTCATGAGGGTTTAACCCTCATGCATCTCTTAACAGATCCAACGACTGTCGGGTTTTTCTAGCTAAGATATAACGGCTCAGATCTGTCCCACCTTGTGCACTCTTCCACTACTTCATGGGTGTGGAAAAATCAATGATCCAGATGTTCTCATGGATTGTGGGGGTCTACAATCCCGATTTCCTTGCTATTCACGAAGATAGAGGAAAAGGGGCAAGGTATGTAACACCCTTGTTTCTTTCGTCAATCTAACGGTCGTGAATGACCATGGGTCTTCTGATGGGGTCTCATCCATCGAATGATACTTATCCCTACGCTGCTACTTTGGGATTTTAAGAGGGTCATTCATCCTCGTACAGGGTTGTTAAGACTTGCTCATTCAAGTCCTTTTTCCAGGTTCTTGGTAAACCTTTCCAAGGAGGGAATCTCTGTGAAGAGATCTATTCCGGGGCATCCCGGAAGACAGACAAGGAGAAACAAATTCCCGAGGACAGACTGGAAGTCTGACTTGGTTCAACTCATGTATAATTAAATTCATTTATCAACGTAAGCCATGTGTGGTCTTTCTGTTATAGCATATATCTATTATTTCTTATCAAAACACTGCACAGACATTCTTATACTGTAATCGTTCACAATTTCACAGTTCTATGAGCATATATGTCAGTATATGAGTTTCAAGATGCAATATGTAAAACACTCATCAGGAATAACACCAGAAGTGAGTGCAACTGCTGAGAGGGGTGCTCGTTTCCACCCAACCGTAGGCATAGCGACTCCCAGCAGATTTACCACTAGCCACCCCCGAGCTGAGACCACGATGTTGTGAGACTGCGTCTCTCTGTCTGCCACTGACTAGGAGCGAAGGTTGCAATCCTTCCTCTCTACTATCACTCACTTTGCGTAATGCCAAAGTTCCCCTCGCATCTGCCCCCCCCAATCGCTTCTACCTTACACCTTATCCTCTAGCGAGGTTGCGTGTGGTGCGATTACCCTCGCGTCTGGTTAGGCCTGATGGCTCTACGGATGGGCGGTTCACCATCCCATCCCTCATTAAGCCATCCGCCTACTAGCCTGCGAGACATTAAATTCGGGGCCAGTGGAGTCCAAATACGGTGTTAATTATAGGTGGAAGTTAATGCCACCTTTCCAGGTGCCTTCCACCGCCATCGTGGTCTCTTTTTCTGCACATCCCCTCTCAGAAGTCCTCTAATAAAAATTATAATGTTATTCACATTCATTGACCACCTTTTCCTCAAGGTCCATTTACATCACATATTCATATTTATGAGTTTGCCATAGTTCTTGGCCAGTCCCGTTATTTTTACAAACTGGGGGAAACAGGGTGTTTCAACTCCCTCCCCCTTAAAAGGAACATCGTCCTCGATGTTCTTATCTACTAACATGAATAGCATGTACAGAAGTAAACAAAATCGGATATGCCTGTCTCATGGCATCCTCCATTTCCCATGTAGCCTCATCTGTGCCAAAATGTCTCCACTGCATCTTGACCTGTGCAATGGTTCTGTTCCGGAGCGGGGTTTCCTTTCTGTCTAGTATGCATTGGGGTTCTGGTAGAAATTCTCCTTCCGGTTCCACCTGGATCACAGACCAGTGAATTATATGATTAGCATCATGTACATATTTCTTCAATAATGAAACATGAAAAACATTATGTGCTTTTACGGTGGGAGGAAGTGTTAGCCAATAGGCTACAGGTCCCACTCTTTCTAGAACCTCAAAGGGTCCACAATACCGGGGTGCCAACTTGGCATAAGCTCCCATTCTCAGGGAACTCCTTCTGGGCTTAATTATGAGATATACATGGTCTCCCATTTTGAACTCTCTTGGAGTTCTCTTTTGATCAGCATAACTTTTCTGTCGGTTTTGAGCGACCTTCAGATTTTGTTTTATCTGAGTC
>ML786138.1:401596-427138 GCA_009831015.1 Picea engelmannii
ATCCAACCTAATGGGTGTTAGGATATTTTGAATCCTTTACCTAATGTCTCCCCGAGGACTATTCCTTTGAATTTACCCCATTCCCAGGCAGTGTCTAATGTTCTTATTCCACAATCCCTTTCTACTAGTTTAATGGGTACATTATCATCAGACCACTTAATTGGATCCCAGTCTCCACACCTAGATGATCCCTCTTCTCTTCCTGGTTATCGGGAACCAGAGGAAGATGATACAACTCTTTCTGCAGTCCTTGACTAATTTTTACCATTTATTCGAGACCGAGACTCAATGGTTAATTTACCAGTCTTCCTTGGCAAGTCAGTAATAAAACCTCCTTCTGATGTTGGGGAGGCTAGCACACCTCGCTCGCTTGCTGCTGGGTCAAGGAAGGAATATGCATGGTCCCAGGGACTGGGCATTGAATATTCGCCTATTAAAACTAGAAGCGCGGGAAAAAAGTATGCTAACTTATCTTATTTAGATTCATCAACTCCTACTACTTCAGAGGGTGGGACACTTAGAGTAGTGAAGGCCCTAGCATGGGCGAAGTAATGATAATGCTCCCTCTCAACCTCAGATGGATTGGAGGCACACTTAAATTGGCCTTTGTTTGAATCATCCTTGATAAAACTCATCCTGATATTGTTTTCTTTCAAGAAACTCTGGTTCATTCAGAAAAGCTAGACTATTTATGAGTACTTTAAGGCCGAATTGGTTTAGTTGCATTGTCAACTCTGTGGGAAATTCTAGTGGTATGTTGGTTTCATGGAATCCAAATGTGTTCGATTTAGTCTCTTTCCTCACCTGTGGAAATATCTTATTGGCAGGGATCAACTTAGCAATCAAAAGGGAGATATCCTTCTTAAATGTGTACGGGCCCTATTTGGAGTGGAAGCAATTTTGGACCAAAGTGGCAGACTCGGATTTACTATAAAAAATTAATATTATTATTGCGGGGGATCTTAACTTGACGCTCTCCTCGGAAGAGGTCCGGGGAGGTATCTCATCTATGGGTCATTCAACTGGTTATTATAAATGATTTTTCCAAGAGAAACATCTTATTGATCTAGTTCCAGGGATTGTTGTTCCTACTTGGCGAAATGGTCGTTCTGGTGTTGATTGGATCGCCAAGAGATTGGAAAAATCCCTCATTTCAGAGGATTTTATATCTGGGGTAGGCATATATAGGTCTTGTGTAGAATACCCCTTCATTTCTGATCATGCCCTGATTCTTCTCCAGCTGGAGATGCCTCCAAAGTTTAAAGCTTATCCATTTAAGCTCAATCCTCAGTGGCTTATGGAACATGATTTTGTGTTAATGGTACAGACATTATGGAACGATCCAAAATATATTGAAGAGGAAGGAAAGCAGAAGAGACTCATTTGGAAGTTAAAAGATCTCAAGGACAACACTAAACAGTGGCAAAAGATTCATTACCATCAGAAAAATGCTCATCTCAGGGGTTTGGAAAAGGATATTAACTCTATGTTACACAATACTCTGGAAGGTGGTATTACTTTAGAGGACGAATATTTATTAAAAACATTAGAACAGAGAAATCGTTTAATTAAAGAAAGTGAAGAACTATGTCGCCAACGTAGTCGGACCATATGGATTCAAAGCGGTGATCAAAATACCAATTTTTTTCATAATTTCACAAATTTTAGGCGCAATAACAAATATATATGGGAGATCATGGATGATGAGGGGCAAATTCACACAGGACAAAAGAACATTAAAGCCAAAGCTATCAAACATTTCACACTTTTTTTCAAGGAGAATGAAGATATTTTTACTACAGATCAAGTCAGAGTGGCGGAAAAATTCTCTAGAATGATCACAGAAGTTGAAGTTGAGGTATTATATTCTCCGATCCAACTGGAGGAATTAAAATATATTCTAAAAAAGTTCAAGATCGATAAGATTCCGGGCCCAGACAGTTGGACTGTGGAATTATTTTTACACTTCTTTGATCTGATCGGGGGGATCTTCTCAATATTGTTGAAAAGTCGAGACAAAAAGGCAACATTACATGAGGTTTAAATTCGACTTTTATAGCATTAGTTCCCAAAGTAAACAAGCCTCTTTCTTTTAGGGATTATAGACCAATCTCTCTGTGCAACCTCTGCTATAAAATAATTTCAAAAATTATAGCAAATAATTTCAAAAATTATAGCAAATTTAAAATAATTTAAAATAATTTGCTATAATTTCAAAAATTATAGCAAATCGGATAAATCCTATCTTGTCTAGATCGTTGTCTGAGGAGCAGCTGGGTTTTTTATAGGGATGTCGGATCCAGGATGCTATAGGAAATGTTCATGAATGCCTTCAAAACAGTAAAAAAAAGAAGATAAAATCTTTGGTTTTAAAGCTGGATCTACAAAAGGCCTATGATTGTATTAATTGGGACCTATTGAGGATGATTCTGATATAAATAGGTCTGGGTATAAAGGTAACGAACTGGATCATGAGTTGTGTGGTCTCAACTTCTTTTGCTATATTAATAAATGGAGAGGCTACAAATTTATTTAAAAGTGGAAGAGGTTTAAGGCAAGGTTTCCCATTGTCTCCCTTACTCTTCATCCTAGTTATGAAAGGATTAATTTTATTATTAAAGGAAAGTCAAAGAGAAGGGAAGTTGGCAGGTATAAATGTCTCTAGAACCATTAAAATCCTCCATATTTTATTTGTTGATGATGTAATTATTATGACCAATGCTAATGTGCAGGAATGGTGGGAGATAGATAAGATATTAAAATCATTTTTCTCAACCTCGGGCTTACTGATAAATGCTACAAAATCCACCTTTCATCAAGCAAGATTAATGAATCAAGAGTTATCTCCATATAAATCCTTGTTTCCTTTTAAATTTATTGATCTTGCTATGGGATTCAAGTATCTCGGTTTTTATTTAAAGACTGGTCCTCAGCGCGTTGTATATTGGATCTGGTTGATCAAAAGAATGGAAAAAAAGATCGATAACTGGTGCTACAGGTGGTTATCATTGGGAGGAAGGCTCACATTACTAAAGTTAGTTTTAGAAAGTCAATCTGTCTATTGGTTGTCATTAGCAGTGATTCAGTACTTTGTATTAAATTCCATGAGGAAATTAATGGTTAATTTCCTTTGGAAAGGAAATCGTGACACTAATTTCTATCATCTTTGCAATTGGGATTAGGTCAGCTCATAGTACTGGGGAAAGACGGGATCCTTAGAATGGGGGGGAAATATTTCCTCTCATTAAATCTGATATCTTCTCTTCATATCCGGAATATTTACACATTGGCATAGGCTAGGAGGTCCAGCGATAGACAACAAATCTCCTCTTCTTAGTTTAATAGTAATGATTTAGGCCTTATCGAGGATCTCGCCATGGAATGAGATCTTTTCAGAAGGGTTCTAATTGACTCTGGTGCATCTCTTCAGGACAATGAAGATTCATTGATGTGGACAGGCGGTTATAACTCTGGAGTCACCACTGTAAAAAAAATTATTAGGCCATTATGTCTACTAAAAATATGAGCAAACTTAGTGGTTGGAGAAAAGCTTTATGGAAATGGGAAATCCAATTAAAAATTAAACTTTTTATTTAGCTGGCAATGGAAGGTAAGATTCTCACCTGGGATACCCTTCAATCCAGAGGTTGGGAAGGTCCTAGTTTATGCTATCTATGTAAACAAGAATCTAAAAGCATTGAGCAATTATTTCAACATTTCCCTTTCACAAAGTCGGTTTGGGATAAGGTGAGAATTATACAAGGTTATAAAAACAGCTGGATTGGTAACTCACTAGCGGAGTGTTTCGAGAACTGGTATGAGAATAAGATTGTTTCATCGACTTTAGCAGCTCATATATGTTGGTTCTTATGGATCGAAAGGAACAAAGCCATTTTCGAGGGGAGCGCTCCTTCTCTTCATGATGTGATCTTTAAGTCCATGGCGCTTCAAATTGGCAATGATGTACCCAAAAATGATAGACTCCCGAGGAACATTGTGATACCTCAACATAGAAATATTACAGTCGCTTATTTTGATGGGGCATCCCAGCTTGATGGTTTATGTTGCGGAGCGGGTGGAGTTATAAAATTTCCAGATTTTACAGTTACTAGATGGGTATTAAACTATGGCAGAGGAACTAACACAAAAGCAGATCTTATGGGGGCTTGGGCAACACTCAGTTTGGCATTACATATTTCTATCAAACACTTGCAAATCTTGGGCGATTCAAAAGTGGTGATTGAATGGTTGACCAATAGAGGCAGTCTTCAAGTAGGTGCAATCGAGGGATGGAAAGCAAGGATAAGAGACATGATAAGATGTTTCGATGCTGTCAGTTTTGATCACATTTTCAGGAACTCCAATAGGGATGTAGATCTTCTATCTAAACAGATGCTTGGAGAACTAGAAGGAAGCATTATATATTATCATTGGTCTAATGGTATAGTTGGGCATAAGAGTCATATTAGTCTTTATTAGGATTGTTGTCTGATTTTTTTGTTGTGTTTTTGAGTGGCAGTTTCTTTGCTAGTTCCTCGATGTTTTTTTGGATTGTTGTAGTTGGTAACATTTTGAGAAGGACTCGGTCTCCTCTCATAGTATTATAGTAATGTAATGCCTTTTATACTAAGTGTTATGTTATGTTTTGGTATAGACCTGATCAGGGCCCAGAAGTGGAAGCAAAGATGTAAAATAAATAAATTTCTAATATAATTGAGATAATTTTCTATTGGAAAAAAACATCACATACATTAAATTATGTAACACTTCAACTTAAATTGATGATTATGTTTAGGATCCTTTAAGAAAACAAAAGCTCCAATAAAGAAATAAAGCATAGTAAATATTATTTAGTCAAATTGTAAGATACACCTAGCTTCTCTAGTTGCAACTAAATCAATATAGATCCATCTGAACATGAGATCTATTAAATACCAATGGGAATAAAATATAAATATAAGTCCAAACATATGGATGCTTAAAAAATGGAGTTAACATAGATCTACACTAGTTTATTTTATTTTTTTATTATTATAGTTCATGCTTTGTAGTTTATTATTATTATTATTTCCTTGAAATACACATATCAGGAAGATCCTCCAAGCACTTCCCAAGGTAAACTAGATTCTGCAAAAACTCGAAGCTTTGTTAACAAAGGGCTCAAGCCCATTACAATGATATACTCGTTAAAATCTCAACATGTCACTTGTGAGAATTAAACCTACGAGAGGAGGATAACACTCCTCCTCTCAACCACCTGAATTAGACCTATAAAGGCTTATTATTAGTCCCTAGTTTGGGAGTATACTTTTTATTTACAGGTCAAATTTCTTTGACTTTATATCAATTTGCTTTTATATTATAAATTTTTTCAATATTTTCAAAAAATAATTTATTAAATTGATTTTTTTAAATTAAAAATAAAGTTGAGGATTCTTAAATTTTAGTGGTTTCATTTTTTGACTCTTCACTTAAATATCTAAAAAAAAAAAGCGTAACTTTAATATATATATATATATATATATATATATATATATATTATATGACATTTTCCAAAAGTGTTATGTGGCAACTTTCACATCCATAAAACATAAAGTGAAATTTTAATTATTATTATTTTTTAATTAAAAACGTTTTATATGGCATTGTCTAAAAATGTCATGTGGCAACTTTCACATCCATGAAATATAAAATGTAACTTTAATTATGAACTTTAATTTTAAAATACAAAAAAGAAAAGAAAATTAAAAATATTTCATATGGCATTTTCTAAAAGTGTCATGTGGCAACTTTGACATCCATGAAATATAAAGTGTAACTTTAACTTTAAAATGTAAAAAAGAAAATTAAAAACATTTTATATGGCATTTTCTAAAAGTGTCATGTGTCAACTTTCACATGTCATTTGTTAATTTGTACTTACTAAAAACAAATTATTGTCATGATACTTTAATTTTGATGTGACCAATTCTACATATTTATATTTTAATGTTTATGAAGACAAGTATTGATTAATGTGACCAAGTATATTTTTATGATTTTTGTTTTTCAAATTTTATATTCAAACAAGGGTTGCATGGTAGCTTAGTCTCTCCTAAGTAAATTTGGAAATGAAGATGATAGTTAACACCCTATAATTATTCATGATGATTACTTTGAAACATGAATAATATGCTAACAAATGAGCTAGTTTCATAATCTTAAAAGAAATAAGCTTCTTCAAAGAATTCAACATAGACTCACAAGGGATGGAGAAAGCCTTATTCCTCCGTGATGACACATAGTTTATAGATTTGTCATAACCGATACTGGACAAAATATCTTGCCATGATTTTACTTTAATGTAGTTGTCATATAGTTTTGGGATTAACCTGAATTTCCTTATAGTTAAGCTAAGCAAGCCAAATGCAAATCTTATTTAAAAAATTAAAAAATAAAAATAAGCATTTTACATTTTATAATATATATTTTAATATATAAAATATTTTACTATCTTAACATATATATTATAAAATATAATATACATTTTAATATATACTATATTATAATATTTTATGTGTTATCTATATATATATATATATATATATATATTATAAAATATATAATATATAGTGTAATTTATATAATATATATAATATTTTACTATCTTAACATATATATATATATATATAATATACATTTTAATATATATTATATTATAATATTTTATGTGTTAACATATATATTATATATG
The DNA here is from genome assembly GCA_009831015.1 of Picea engelmannii. Lineage (NCBI taxonomy): Eukaryota > Viridiplantae > Streptophyta > Pinopsida > Pinales > Pinaceae > Picea > Picea engelmannii. The sequence goes on from ML786138.1 coordinate 408,330, forward strand.
TCCCCGGGGTGTAGGACAGTCGGTGACGGAGTGTGTTATTAAGCCACTCCGTGATGTTAAAGTCACCGGTTCGAAACCTGCGGGGACAAAAAATCCAACCATGTTAAGGGTTGGTGTGGCTCAGGCCGGGTGCTATCCCCGGGTGATTTTGACGGCTTAGATGCCCCTGAGTTGCGGTTTCTCAAACCACAGGTTAATCGCGTACCCAACAGGTCCCGTACAAATTAACAAACAAAAAAAAACATATATATTATATATAATATATATATATTTACAAGAACGGGTATGGGATTGTATTTAAATATTGGCGTAAATGCTTCTAAACAGGTTACAAAATGTGAGGAGAAGCCCATCTTTCCTCTACAGCCAGGATCTCAAAAGCCCGAATACTTATAAAGCAGAGGTTTCTACAAATAGCCAACGAATCAATCTCCGTTATTTTCCCTAACTTGTGTATACAGACAAACTTGTTCAGTAAAATGCGAAAAAACATGGGAGTACAGAAAACTCTTAAGGAATGGGATCCCAATCTTCGTCCTTGACTCTTAATAGGGTGTCGGCTGAAAGAAGAGCTGCTTTGTTGGCTTCTGAGTCTGCATCCTTGTTATTCTCCCTCAGCACATGGAAGAAATTTATACTTTGAAAGGTTTTAACCAGGCATTTGATTCTTGTCACCAGTCTTGTTAATCTGAAGTCTTTGGGAGTTGAATTGTCCACTATAGTTTTTATAATGGACTGAGAATCGCCAATTACATTTACCTCTTTGATGCCTAGATCCTTGGCTTGCTTGAGGCCTTGGAGCAGAGCCAATGCTTATGCTTGGATGCTGGTAATGTGGCCCAAGCCCCAGGCGAAACTATGCTCGATTCTGCCTTCCAGATTCTTAATGACACCACCTGCACCAGCTTTCCCGGGATTGCCTTTGGTTTCCCCGTCGAAGAGTAGAGTATGTTTAGACTGGTTATTCATCCAGGCTGAAAAGTCTTTCTCATTGAGTCTAATTTGCCATTCTTTGCTTGGCTTGCTTTGCCTTAAAACTTGAGTAAACTGGAGGCCCAACCTTTCTCCCCATTCAATATCATGCTGACTTAAATTGGTTTCCTCAAGCTGATCACCCAGGCTTTCTTTCAGTTGATTTTTTATCTTGACCGTGACAAGCTTCGCTTCCTGCACTTGATCTCTGAAAAATCTCTTGTTCCTTTCAAGCCAGATTTGCCAGCAAATGATCTTTGGCAAGGAGACCCAGACCACCTTGAAGCTTTAGTTTTTTGGGAGTACCCCTGGATAGTTGCTCAGCCAGATAGCAAATAGATCAGCGATGGAGGTGGGACAGTTAAGAGTGTTTCTCCAAGGGCCTAGAGCCTCGTTCCAGATCTCTTGTGCAAATTTACATTCCAGCATTAAATGACAGAGATTCTCTTCATTTTCGAGGCACATTATGCATCAGGAAGGCCCTTGGAAGCCTCTTTTCTTCAATCGATCCCCAGTCAGAATTCTATTGTGGCACATGAGCCAATAGAAAAAATCGATTTTAGGAATTGTCTTATGGCCCCAAAGCCCCTTCCAAATAGCAGGGTTAGGAGGGACTTGGGGTTGTTCCAACAGTTTTGCATAACCAAGAGCCACGGTGTAGCTACCCAATTGAGAGCCTCATCCATGTTTGTCTTGTCTCCTAGTGTGGATCGGGGCCATGCCCTTCAGGTGAGTAAAAAACGTGTCACATTCGTGCTTCAGCTCCAATGGCACCTGGAGCTTCTTCCAACTAATTCAATTGTAGTCTTCCCAACAAGAGATATCCCACAGTGTGATGAAGCCAGCGTTGACCATCCAGGCCCATAGCGCATGTAGCGAGCTGATTTCTGCGAGTGGGGGGTTGTTCATGATGTTGTCTTCCCAGATTTTTGTAAGCTTGCCATTACCCGAAATCCAAAATGCATGGAGGTTTATCAAAGGGGTAGCTTTAACGCAGAGTTTGAGGAGATGTGATCCAGTTTTTGGAAGGGGGTTGTCAAGACAGCGTTTCCTTTGACCCCTGAAATATTTTTTCCATAGAACAGTTTGCACCCAACCAGGCTTTGGACCGATAATTCTCCAAATTTGCTTTGCTCCCATTGCCACATTTTGGATGTTGAGGTCTTTAAAGTCCAGTCCTCCTTCCATCAAGGGCTTGGTGACTTTGTCCCAGCTTACCAGGGGAATTCTATTTTCGTTTTGTTTACCACCTTTCCAAAAGAACTTTCGGATGTAATCCTCCATTTTCTTGAGGATACAGATAGGAGCCAACATGACAGAGAATTGGAAGATTGGGAGACTGCTGAGGACAACCTTAATGAGCATTGATTTGCCAGCATGGTTGAGCCAAGAGAAGCCCCAGGCCTAAATCTTGAGCTTGAAATTTTCTAGAACAGGGAGCCAGTCTCTGCTAAAGGCAGACTTTTGGAAAATTGGAAGGCCCAGGTACTTGAAAGAAGACCAGTTGGAAGAGGCAGCAAAGCTCAAACATCTGGAGATGGCATTGAGGGCGCTGACAGAAACATTCCAACAATAGATATGACATTTCCCTTTATTTAGGATACTTCTAGTTGCAACATAGTAATCATCCAACACTCCTTTGAAACATGAAGCCAAAAGCGTATTGGTTGCGCCCAACAACAGAGAATCATTGTCGAACAACGCGTGATTAATATTTTTGACTCCTCTTGCAATGTTCAAGCCCATAGTCTCTTGATCTAGTTGTTTCTTGTCTAGGTAAAAGCTTGGAGGATGAGGAGGAGGGGAGAAAGGGGACACCCCTGCTGGAGCCCTCTCGTGGCTTTGAAAAAATCCACCGCTCGCCCATTCACCAAAGGAGCGATCCAAGGTTCAGAGATACAAGCCTGAATCCAATTTATGAAATTATTCCCGAACCCAAACTTGTGCATAACATCAAAGAGAAAACTGTGTCTGACACGATCAAAGGCATTTGCTAGATCAAGTTTATCGACCATACCCTTTTCTTTTCGATGCAAACTTGAGTGTATTGCCTCTTGTACTAACATGAAGTTGTTCTCGATCTGTCTCCCATGAACAAAACCCCCTTGATTCTTAGGGATAATAGTAGAGAGGATACTTTTCAATCTGTTGGCTATCACCTTTGTTATCAGCTTGTAACCGATATTACAAAGAGAGATAGGGAGAAATCTGTTGAAGGTGTTGGCTCCCTTTTTCCTTGGGGATGAGGGTAAGGAAGGCATAATTAGTGTTGCCACCAATTTTCTGGCAGGCTTGGGATTTCAGAACTAGTTTATGCAGATCCTTTTCGACTATCTGCCAACAGTTTTGGAGGAATATGGCAGTAAACCCATCTGGTCCGAGGGGTTTATCGAGCTCCATGGCAAAGAGAGTAGCCTTAATTTCTTCTTTAGTGACCTTAGCTTCCAGTATCTGATTCATCCTGTTGGTGATCTTTGAAGGTACCACATCGAGAAACTTGGTGTTCTGGGCCCTCTCCCCTTCTTCACTGTAAAGGTTTTTAAAATGAGAGGAAGTTTCCCTTTTGATGTTGATGAAGTCCTTGTGGGTTGTGGCATCTTCTTTGATTTCTGAAATGGAGTTAAAACTTCTTCTTGCTTGGGCTTGTTTGTGGAAGAAGGAGGTATTCCTATCTCCCACTTTAAGCCAAATGCTGCGATATTTCTGTCTCCAATATTCTTCCTCCGACAAGTATGCCTTATGATACTTTTGTTGTAAGTCTGCCTCCCTGTCCAGAATTTCTTTTGTGATTTATGCACTTTCTGTTTGTAGTTGATGGAGCTCAAGACTGACTTGGACTTGTTTTCTTTCAGAAGTTGGATTAGAGAGAGTTTTGGCTCAACTTTTCAGCGCTGCTTTCACTATTCTGAGTTTTTCCTCCCAGACGAAGAAGGAAGATCCCTTGACAAGTAACCTCCAACTTTCCTTTACCTTATTCATAAAATCTGGGTCCTTGACCCATACAGGGCTAAATCTGAAAGGTATAGGGCCTAGGTTTTTTGGGGCCAGGAGTTCAAGCTTGATAGGTTTATGGTCTGAAACACCACAAGGGAGAATATGCATTCTAGCCTCTAAACCTAAAAGGAGGAAATAACTTTGAACGAGAAATCTGTCTAGTCTTGCTGCAATATGACCAGGACCGACTCTTTTGTTTGACCAAGTAAACTTACCTTTGGAGGGCTTGATGTCGAGCAGATCCCAATCTTGCATGAGGTCCTCCACCCATTCCCTTGCCGGACTCCTGACAATGCTGCCTTCTTGCTTCTCTAACAAAAGCAAGGTGAGATTGAGGTTGCCAGCGATGATGACATTTTCCAGATTCTCCATTTTTGCCAGATTTTTGATGGAGTCCCAACAGGCCTTTTTTCCCCCTGTGTTAACTGGGACGTACACATTGAAGAGACTGAAGACCTCCTTTGTGTCCAGATGTTGGAGTTTCAGGTATAACTAGTGATCATTTAGAGTCTCAGTGACCAACGAGTACTTGTTGTTGTTCCAAAGAGAGCCCAACCCACCTGAGGCTCCTCAAGCAGAGACGACCAATCCTCCACCTTTATTCCATAATTTCTTACTAATTTGGAGGAAGTCTTTGTCCTCCATTTTTGTCTCCTGGATTAATAGGATTTCTGGGGTCTCTATCCTTATGAGGCTTCTCATGGCTTCTTCTTTCACTTTGTTCCCCATACCCCTACAATTCCAGGAGACAACCTTCATCACTTACTTTTTTTAAGTGTGTTGAGCTCCCTTGGAGCCCTGAGTCTGATTCCTTGTCATCTTCAGGGTTTTTTTGCCAAGAGTTTCTCAAGGGTTTGTTGGCTGCCCTAAAGCTTGTCCTTGTAGGTTTCCTGCCCTCTCTTATCTCAGGCAGACTTTCGACCTCTTCTCGATATTCTAGCCGAAGTTTGTGTGTCCCCTATTTCTCCTTCCTCCTCTGATTCCTCCAAGTCTTGTTCCTCCTCTTCAACTTTTGCTTGTTTTTACTTGAGGCTTTTTGAGGCACTTTCCCCTGTCCTCGAGCCTATGGGTGCCCCTTTGTTAGGGGATGATGTCTTTTGTTTTTTGACCTCCTGGGTTTCCTTTGGGGATGAGCTTAAGGGGCTGAATTTGTTTGCTTGACCTTTCAAGGAAGGGCTTTGTTGAACAGAAACCGACTGAGGGCCTTTTCCATTTGAAGCCCCAGATTTGGGGGGTTTATGGGAGATCTTTGTCTGCTTAACCTAATTCCAGCCTTCCTCCTTCTCTTTATCCTTCTCTCCATTACTCGGGCAACCCCTGGCAAAGTGACCATAAACATGGAATTTTCGGCACTTGAAAGGAAGCTGCTCGTAATCTAGTTTTTGCAGATGAGTCCAACTACCGACATTGATTTTTATTGCCTTCGGGAGTCCCACCTTTAGATAGACCTCAACGCATATTCAGGCACAGTCATATTGGTCCTTATTGTTCACTCGGTCAATAAATTTACCCAAGGTGTTGCCTATGTGCTGCAAAGAGTCCCAATTCTAGTAGTGCACTGGGAGGTTCTGCAACCTAACCCAAACTCGGACAGCCGTAGGAACGTCCACTTATGGATCGAAGTCTAGCATCCACTTGTTGAGATACAAGCTCTGAGGGCCCATGAAATAGGGCCCATTCTGAAATATCAGATCTTTATACTCTTTTGTGGTGAACTCGAACAGAAAGAAGCCTCTCCCCAAGAAGTACGAGGTTACATTGTTCTTGATCAAGGGCGTCCAATTTTTGACCACCCAGTTCTCCGTTGATTTTGGTGAGGGCCAAAGGCCAGTGAACTGTCCCATAAGGGCGTGATCCACCAGTGACAAGGCGATCTAGATCGGTCTCTCGGGGGGGAGAGAGATTTCTGGAATATCATCCAGCTTTTTCACGAACTTAGGGGGTTCAGTTTTCTTCTTTTTCGGCAGAGAAGCCAACAATGAATTGAATGTGTTCTCGGTTGTTGGGGGAGACGGAGGGGGAGGAACCTGGGAAGAGCCCAGCACCTCCATGATGATGAAAGGGAGCCCTGGTTTGGATGCGCGGGCTCACAACAACTCAAGTCCGACAAAAAATCCCCTATGATGGACTGTTCGTAATTTAGATAATATTATAATATATATTTTAATACATATAATATTTTAATGTGTTAACATATATATTATAAAATATATAATATATATTTAATTTATATAATATTTTAATATGTTATGATATGACACATCCAAAACATCAACATCACTATTCATTTCTTCCTTTATATTGGGAAATGTAAATTTAAAAAGATATTTTTATTGTGGTGGTTTAATAAGTGCTATATATGTTGTACAACCAATTAGAATTGTTGTTATTGATTATACAATTAATTTTAAATATTGAAATACGTGGAGGCAACAATAAGACTTGAAATATATTAACCAATTAGAGATGAGAAAAATAAATATTTTTACTCTATCAAAAAATATATATTTATTTTCTTAAGTGAAACATTACATTTTACAAACAAATTTAAAATATAAAGCAAATTAATGCCAAATCAAACTCATTGCTACTAATAAGTGTTTATTTACTTGATCAATTTCTATATTTAAAAAGGACTAATCACTTTGTAACATATTCACTTATTATACCTGCCTTGTGGTGGTATATATCATTAGATATGTTATTGACCACTTATTACTTGAGGTTGACCAAAAATAATTGGGCTTTTTTCAAAGGTTCTGTTAGCGATAATTCTTGTCCCGGGCTCGAGAGCACCCAGGGTTGTAGGTTGCACATGAAACACCCAGGTACAGCAACGGAAGGACCCAACTTTCCGGTTGCGAGTCAAGCGAGCGAGCAAAGTTTTGCTATCGGTGGTCGAGATCTAGCCTACAGAGTTAATCGATGGTCATCGGGTTTTCGAGGTTGTCAAGTTGCCTGGGGTTTAGCACGAAGGGCAGCGCCAATGGTTCAAAGAAAATATGGATCGTCTGATCTGATCAGGACACGCGGCACACATCCGTGTCACGTCGGCATTCGGGAGTTCGAGGGGTAAGCGCTCCTCATCCCTTCACTTCTCGAAACCCCGAACCTCGAAATGCCGATAGCACCCAGAATCGGGCCCGTGGTTTTGGCGCCTGGTCGTAAAAGAACAAGCCTGGAAGAGGGGCGCTATTGTTTATCATTTTGCCACTCGGGTCCCAAAGCGCCAAAAAGCATCTCAGTCGTTCATCTCGTGGGGAACGCGTGGCAACTGTTAGGCCCTCTCGACATTCCGCCCATCATGATTTTGAAGGAGAAAGATCCTGTTCCTTTCTCACTCGCGAACCCCGAAGCACCGACAGCACTCTGGTAGATAGGCGAAGGGTCACAACCCGTGGTCACTCTAGGGAGCAGAAGGGGCTGTACAGGGAAGCCAGAGGCACTGATTTAAGATTCAAGAGAGGGGGGACTGCATTCTTCAGACGTCGATTCGACGTGATTTAATTCTCGGTAGTTTCCAGGAATGAATGAAGAAAAGAGAGGGTGGTTGAGGCCTCGCCTCAATCATTTATTACAAGGTATGGAGGGTCTGGCAAGCGGTCTACTCAAGGGGGTCCTGTGTGCCCATTTTTCCAGAGAAGCCATGCCCGAGTCCTCGACTAGGCGAAGGAAGTCTGAACACGCTAGCTCGACACTTAATGGCTCAGCTACTCCCCTTGCTGGAGCCACGCGCAGTTAAGATGGCGTCTGTCATAGGCACACAATCGTCTAGTTTGCATGCGCAGACTGTCAGAAGACATGCAGACGCAATGTTATTAATGCAATATCTCGTTTTCGCTGCTGTGTTTTTTTTTGAGTATATGTAGGCGTTTTCGCCATTTTTGTAAGCATCGATGGTTGAGCAGAGCTCCCTACTGTAATGTTTTGGCAACTATCCTAGCTTTCAGTTTATGCATCTGTATATGAGATTTCTTGTTTTATGACAGACAGTTCTTCTTACTCCGTCTAGTTTTCATCTTATGCTAAGAGAGTTCGTGAACGACCGACTCATGCGAATTATTGCAGTTCTGCTATGATAAATGATTTATTGTTGCATTATTGCATTCTCTGGCCTTGTGTTTGAATGTAAGATGATATTGCATTTGGACATATTCTTCCTCAGCCTGTTAGAAACCCAATGTTAATAACAGACCTCTGCTTTTCTCTTATATAAGTCTTCCACCTGTTCACCCTTTACTACAGCTCATTGTTTGAAGTTTACGCAAGACCTCACTTGCTCATGCATACCTGGCCTAGTTTCAGAGTTGGAACGCTATTGTTTTGAGTTTCCCACCATTCGATCACCCATCTATGAACAACCGTGACATAAAACTGATGGGTGTCAGGCTCTGCTCCTGCTAGCAATCCAAGAGTGACTTCCGATGCCAACATTTCTGGCGCCGTTGTCGGGGACGAAGTTGAAGATTTTCCCTGGGTAGAACGACATTGAGCCTCTTATTCTGAAGGTGCATTAGACATCAGAGCCCTTAAAGATTGCTACTGTGCACCTGGCGACTCCACTGTGGCGACTCCATTATTTCCACATCGATGTTTCAGCTGTGACTACTGTTAGCACACCTGAAAGCTGACCCTAAGGATCTTTCTCGAGAAGGTTTCAGCAGCTGCTTTCTCAGCCTGAGAAGCTTCCTGGGGTAACGACAATGTTAAGATCTGGCCTTTGATGGTGAACAAGGACCAGACACACTTGAAGTTGCGCATCTTTCACCTGGGGAATCCATGATTCGAGGATCGATTGGCGACTCCACGGGTTTGATATGGAGAGAATTCTGGCTCAAAGGTTTGCTTTCTGTGACTTTTCTCAGATAGTTGGTTTTCCTAATGCACTTCTTGATAGAGACCAATGGGAATATTTCCTTCCGGAATTTCATGCAGCAAGTTGGGAGGAACCAACTGAGTATTTACTGCACTTCCATGAGGCTATTCACCGACACAATATCACACATGAGGATGTTCAGATTAAGCTCTTCAGGTATTCATTGAAGGGAGCTGCTCTTGAATGGTGCTGGTCTCTTCCCGCTACAAGCATCCGCTCTTTAGCAGGTTTTCATACAGCTTTCAATTCATTTTGTAAAGACTACTATCCAGTTGTTCGCTTGTTTAAAAACTGTTGTGAAGAGTTTTCTTTGCTTCATGAAGCCTCTGTTGGCCCTGAAGACCATGTCCATGATAAATCCTTTACTGTGGAGGAAAGCATTTGCCATGAAAAAATAGAGGTGTTGAATGATATTAATTATGTTATCTCTAGAACGGAAGCATCTGACATCATATCAGATGCCTCTATTCTTTTAGATGTTCATAACGATCAACACGCCTCTTGTGGAGATTATGAGTTTGTAGAGCAGATGTGGTCCATGGTAGATGTCTCACCTAAATGTCGGGTTGAAGCAGATATTCCTAGCAACCCTGTTTCTGAGGACAGAAACCTTCCCATTTGTAAAGAAGAGATTATTGTGGAAGAGGTCTCCTCTCTTTTTCTCCAAGGAGTTTCTCACGATATATTTTTACCTGGGAAGAAGATTATGTATGAGCAACCAGAAGCAGCGGGTCCCACTGTCCCTGAAACGAATATTTTTTATGGGATCACCATTCTGGAGGAGGATCATAAAGATAAGGGTCAGCCCCTTTTTGATGAATATTATAGTGATGATGAGCTGCAAGCTTATCCCACATTCGATCACTATAAACATACTGAAGATCCAGTCAGCATGAAGAATCACCCCATAGTCCCTATTTATGATGAATATGAATCGGACCTGGAGGAGAGCCAACAAGAAGAGGAAAAAGAACCAGAGGGGCAGTCTGCCCTTCGTTCAGAGCCAGTCAGTGAGCAGCCACCACCTGAGATCAACGGGCCTACTTCATTTATTCACCCGCTTGTGGATATCAGAGACATTCGGCCGCGTGTGAACAACTGTGTAGCAGAAGAGGCTGTATTTCGCCAATTCCTTGGAAATGGCCACTCATTCGATGACCCTGTCAGCAAATACATGGAGTGGCATTTCCCCTATGCCTTGGAGCCGCCCTATTTCATCTCAACTCCAGCCTGTAAGGAGGAGTTGATGAGTGTAACCGTTCTGCTGTCACGGCTACACCATCTGCTGATGATCATTGACAGAAGGAAGGAGCTTCTATCCAGAAAGTTGCTTGGATGGCTATGGTGGAAGCTTTCTTTCACCTAGCCCATGTAAAATATTTTATTAGCATTAGGATTGTATATAAATAAGCTCCTTTGAGCACATAGCTCTATTTTGTTGCTTTTATTTTTCGGCTTGTATTTTCAACAACAGGATATTTTGAGCCTGACTCCATAGCCCAACGGCAAGGCACTGAAGCTGCGGAATGAGTTCTTAGAGCATGACAGGGATGACTCTATCCCCCATGGAGCCTAATGTTAGCGATAATTCTTGTCCCGAGCTCGAGAGCACCCAGGGCTGTAGGTTGCACACGAAACACCCAGGTACAATAGCGGAAGGACCCAACTTTTCGGTTGCGAGTCAAGCGAGCGAGCAAAGTTTTGTTGTCGGCAATCGAGATCCACCCTACAGAGTTAATCGACGGTCATCGGGTTTTCGGGGTTGTCAAGTTGCCCGGGGTTTAGCACGAAGGGTAGCGCCAATGGTTCAAAGAAAATCTGGATCGTCTGATCCGATCAGGACACGTGGCACACATCCGTGTCACGTCGGCATTCGGGAGTTCGAGGGGTAAGCGCTCCTCGTCCCTTCACTTCTCGAAACCCCGAACCTCGAAATGCTGATAGCGCCCAGAATCGGGCCCGTGGTTTTGGCGCCTGGTCGTAAAAGAACAAGCCTGGAAGAGGGGCACTATTGTTTATCATTTTGCCACTCGGGTCCCAAAGCGCCAAAAAGCATCTCAGTCGTTCATCTCGTGGGGAACGCGTGGCAACTGTTAGGCCCTCCCGGCATTCCGCCCATCGCGATTTTGAAGGAGAAAGGTCATGTTCCTTTCTCACCCGCGAACCCCGAAGCGCCAACAGCACTCTGGTAGATAGGCGAAGGGTCACAACCCGTGGTCACTCTAGGGAGTAGAAGGGGCTGTACAGGGAAGCCAGAGGCACCGAATTAAGATTCAAGAGAGGGGGGACTGCATTCTTCAGACGTCGATTCGACGTGATTTAATTCCCGATAGTTGCCAGGAATGAATGAAGAAAAGAGAGGGTGGTTGAGGCCTCACCTCAATCATTTATTGCAAGGTATGGAGGGTCTGGCAAGCGGTCTACTCAAGGGGGGTCCTGTGTGCCCATTTTTCCAGAGAAGCCATGCCCGAGTCCTCGACTAGCCGAAGGAAGTATGAACACACTAGCTCGACACTTAATGGCTCAGCTACTCCCCTTGCTGGAGCCACGCGCAGTTAAGATGGCGTCTGTCATAGGTGCACGATCGTCCAGTTTGCATGCGCAGGCTGTCAGAAGACATGCAGACGCAATGTTATTAATGCAGTATCTTGTTTTCGCTACTATGTTTTGTTTTGAGTATATGTAGGCATTTTTTCCATTTTTGTAAGCATCGATGGTTGAGCAGAGCTCCCTACTGTAATGTTTTGGCAGCTATCCTAGCTTTCAGTTTATGCATCTGTATATGAGATTTCTTGTTTTATGACAGACAGTTCTTCTTACTCCGTCTAGTTTTCATCTTATGCTAAGAGAGTTCGTGAACGACCGACTCGTGTGAATTATTGCAGTTCTGCTATGATAAATGATTTATTGTTGCATTATTGCATTCTCTGGCCTTGTGTTTGAATGTAAGATGATATTGCATTTGGACATCTTCTTCCTCAGCCTATTAGAAACCCGATGTTAATAACATACCTCTGCTTTTCTCTTATATAAGTCTTCCACCTGTTCACCCTTTACTACAGCTCACTGTCTGAAGCTTACGCAAGACCTCACTTGCTCATGCATACCTGGCCTAGTTTCAGAGTTGGAACGCTATTGTTTTAAGTTTCCCGCCATTCGATCACCCATCTATGAACAACCGTGACATAAAACTGATGGGCGTCGGGCTCTGCTCCTGCTAGCAATCCAGGAGTGACTTTCGACGCCAACAGGTTCTACATTGTAGGTTGATTTTTTTTAATCATTTAAAACCATTTTTCTTAAATCAGATTGGTTATTGAAACCAACCCCTTATTGTTGAACCGACGACAGGGGAAATAAATGCTCTACCATTTTTTGTACTTGATGATGAGGTAATTTAAATAAATTTCAATTTATTTTGGTCATGAATTATGCTTTCTTCGCCATAATTTATCCATGTTCACTGTACATATTCCAATATTTTATAAACAATTTATTTGGCATTGTAATTATTTTGTTTTTTGAATGTTTTAATTGAAACCGTGACTCTTTTACTTGACAACTTAGCATATAAATATGTTGTACTGCTCAAGTTTCCAATTAACATTTGGGGAGATTTGAACTTTGCATCTAATCAACACCTCGTCAAGTTAGAACAAATATTTTGTTCAATATTTAACCAATTAGCCATATGGTAATCTGCCTAAGCACTTTAACCATATTTCTAGGAAGGAGAAAATCTGCCTTAAAATAAGAAGCAAAAAAATTGTTGTGGATGTCCCGACCATGATTTTTTTTTTACAGATAATGAACTTTTGTTGCTTACTGAAAGCTTCTCATGTCGTCTATTATTAATTGTCTGCATAACTGTAATTGTGTTGGCATTAGATCGCATGAGCTGTTGTGAAATGACTAGCAATCCCATCTATAGTCTCGATTCCACTGAGGAGTTTGATCTGAAGTATTAAACCATCCCAAATATTCTCAGTGTCATGAGAATTAGTAATCGATTTTCCCTTAACTAATTATTAACACGGGGTTGACCATAAATTTTCTTCTTTAGTTCAAAGTTTTGAATTAATTGAATTATTTTTTATTTTCTAAAATATTAAAAAGCATTTATTTATTAAAAAACATTTATTTATTTTGTGATTTAAGAAATCGATGACCGATCTCTAATTTTGGTGTCGATAGTCCTGTATTCATTGTTTTCTTCCTAGTTTTTATTAATATTGCACAACTTAAATGTTTTCTCGTTGCCAATTACATCCAAAACATCCGACCAACAAAAAATTATCCAGGGTTTTTTTAGATGATAGGTCAAATTAAACGAGCCTTATGTCCAAACATATTGGTTTTTTTAAGGGTGGCCTGTCCTCTGGTAGGTCCAGACAACTCCTCCATGATTCCATCTCATACTTATACCTTTTGTGGCATACCTATTGTAATACCCCAGTTTCCCCCAACTTGTAAATATAACTATAGCCTGCTAAAAGACTATGGGCAGACTGATTATGTGTGGATTTTGGAATTGATGAACCTTTTGATAGAAGGTAATGTATATATATTTTGTTACTAATTAAAATGGAATATGTTGCATAACTGTTGAAGGGGTTGTCAAGGTAGATCATGATGCATGAGAGAGATTGTGAGGGGGGCCATTAATGGTTGAGATGACCTCTACCAGACCAATACTCTGTTGGATTTAAATTGTTTAGACCCAGAACATTCCTTTGGCCGAGAGAATTTAATTACCAGTCAAGTTGGTAGTTCAGAAGTCTTCCTTAAAAGTCAATGAGGAAATGGGAAGAGTACCTATCTGGAAAACTTCCTGACCTGACCCACAAAATTAGGAATTGGACCCACAAAATATTGCTAAGGAAGGCAAGAAAAGGTAGGAGATTCGTGGGAAAAAGAGAGGATGCAAGAGAAATGGGTCTAGTGACCATTTCTGAAGAGGGAGAGCATGTGCAACTCTCTGGTTATGAAGAGAACTGCAAAATGAATTTGTTTCTGGGTATAAGAATTGTTGGGCAACATTTTCCAACCAAGTTGATAAACGGGGTTGCAGAGAAGATGAGTGATTGAGGAAGCACTCATTGCAGACCCCCTTGCTTGGTGGAGAGAAAACCGATCTACCAAGTTCCTGTGGGAGGAGGAGAGTAACCTTTGTCCCCGGTTGTTGCTGAATAAAATGAAGAGTCTCTCTCAGAGCATCATGATCTAGCTAGGGGGTGGCCAATGATAAATCCGTCCATGAGTTGTTATGCCTACGATTGGGAGGAAAAGGGAACCCCTTCCAATAGTTGCATCACCATCTGATTCCTAGATAAGTGTATTTGGTTAAATCTATGTAGTGTTTAGATAAAAAAAAATAAAAAAATTATACTATGTTTTAGAACTGTGTAAGTTTGATTTCCGACAAAAGTGACTTGAGAAATTTAAGTAAAATAAAGAGAATGTCTTAGCTGAAACTCATTTGATTTAATTCCTTATCTCTTTACTATCTGTGTGTTAATATAAGATTTTTGGGAGTGGATGTTGTGGTTGAACAGTTAAAAATCTCTATAAAACATATGAATGAAGAGAGAGTGTTTTTTTTTGCATAATAGATCTGTGTGGACTTTAGGAAATAATCTCAAATATGGAAAAACATTAAAAGTCCTTATAAATGATTATTGAGGAAAAATAATTAGGAAATAAACATGAAATTTTCCTAATTGAATTAAAATACAAAAGTTCTCAAAATTCTATTTGGGGCATAAATAAACATTTATGTTAAACTTGTGTTAAATCTCCTAAATTTGGGAAGAATTCCCTCAAATTTTGGTGGGTAGTAAATCCTGGTAGAAATACCAAATTTACTGTGGAGGTAATTCTTTGTCTTAGGACCAATCCCCTTAAATTTGGTAAGAATAGTAAAATACAATAATAAGAAAACAAATCTACTCATTTACCCATGAAAAGAAAGAGATATAATTATGTTTGTAATTTCCAGAATAAAGAGATTTCATGAATTCTATTTTATTATTTTTAAAATCCTGGAAAATAAGAAATGGTTCTCATTTTCTTTTAATTACACGTTTAATTAAACAAAATTTCAAATTAAACCTTACCAGTTATTGGTGTAAAGTGTAAATGTGCATTCATATGCTCTCTGGACAAAGATGAATAGTGGTAAAGTATGGTAGATTTCATAATTTTACTATTCAAATATTGCTAGTTAAATAATAAGAATTATAAATATCACATATTAAATTTATGAAATTCATGTGATGCATGAAAAATGGAAATATGAAATCCCTTTTCTTTGTGCAAAAGATTTTAACTATGCTTATATTTTTCCCCATTTACGAAATTTATATGTTTTCCAAGTAGCTCAATGCTCATGAACAAATGTGAATATTAGAGTATTTTTAATTATTAGTGTTCAAATACCTAGAGTTATAAAAATCCTTTTACCTTGAAAATATTTATATAATATTTACAAATATTATTATTGAATAATCCTTTCTCTTTTGAGAACAGAGAATGGGATAATAGTTTGGAGTGCGAAGACCAATGGGTTTTAAGAAATATGTTATTAAATATCAAACTAAGCTTGTGGGTGATTGGTCTTTGGAGTCCCACCTTCGGAGAAGAAGGGGGGTGCATGAGAATATAATAAATTATAATATAATATTTATTTTTGAAGTTACGAATGGAGCCCACAATTAGGAAGACCTAAAGTTTATTCAGAGTTGACGATTTTCAATGGATGGGAGGGAGTGTCATAATAAATCCCGAAGCCGTGAGAGCGATGGCATGGGAGTTATAAAGTTTTTAAATGAATTTATTAATAGTAAACCCTACTCTCTTATGGTTGGGGTCGGGGTGTTGAGAGGAGTACACACCTTTCAAGTCTCAATTGATTTAAATATTAAA
Organism: Picea engelmannii; assembly: GCA_009831015.1. NCBI lineage: Eukaryota > Viridiplantae > Streptophyta > Pinopsida > Pinales > Pinaceae > Picea > Picea engelmannii. The sequence goes on from ML786138.1 coordinate 424,096, forward strand.
TAGTATTATAATGTTATAATATCTCTGTGGTTTAATCTCTGTGGTTTTGAAAGAGAATAATACTTTTCTGTTGTTTTGAAGGAGATATTTTATTTCTAACATTATATATATGTGGTTTTGAACAAGAATAATACTTCTCTTTGGTTTTTACCTTTTTTTCCTAGAATAATCTCTATAGTTTCTCTCGGTCTCTCCACAACTTCTCTGTTGTTTTCATAAATTATTTTTGGCTTCTTCAACTGGTTGAGCAAATGGACAGGTGAAATGAGGTGAGTCACTTTTTACTTTGATTCAATTTTAATTTAAAATATATTTATAATCTTTTAAGGTAAAGAGATTTAAATATTTTTTATTTATTTTTTATTTTAAGTTTCATAAGTAAAAGTTGATTTGAGAGATAATAATTATTACCATTATTATCAATTAAAAAAAAAGTTATTTTCCATTTTTAAAGTCAATCCAAAATAATAATTGTTACATTTTTTTTCTCTTCTTTTTAATATGAGAACTCCACCACCTATTCCAAAAACTAATCCTATCAGGGGGATGCCCCCCAAAATCACCCTAGATATCATTTATGACTATATGGAATCAATAGAAAAAAGGAGAGAAGAGAGAGATGCCTAAATCCAAATAGAGTTAGAATCATTAGAAAAAAGGAGTGAAGAAAGAGACGTAAAACTCCAAACAGAGTTAGAGGCAATGATTGATAAAAAAAATTAAAGATACCATTCAAAATCAAATAGAGGATAGATTCTTAGGGTTCAAGAGTGAATTGCAGACAATGAAGGATAGGATTCAAGAAATGGAAAAACATAAACAATCAACCCAAGAATGAGGGGTTGAAGAAAATCACAACTTGAGAGATAGGATTAAAGAGCTAGAAGAAAAACTAACCAACAATTTGACCCTCAGTGATATGGAAAACAAATTGGATATCAAACCCATCAAAGAGGAAATGAATAAGCTAATCGAACTGGACCATGAGTGTAACCAAAGAACCTTGAACCTCATAATTTTTGGTATAAAAGAACAACAAGAGGAGGATACACTAGCAATAGTAAAAGAAGAACTAACTAATAAATCACAAATTGATACAACCTACCTCATAGAAGCAAAGAGACTAAGAAAAATAATTCATCACAAAGATAGGTTGATCCATGTCAAAGTAAGTTGTAATGACCATAAATATAACATACTTAGTAAATCTCCAAGCTTAAAAGGGTCAGGAATATTTATAAATGAAGACTTCATTCCCGAAGACCAAGTTGAATTAAGGAAGGAAGTTCAAAAGGTAAAAGAAGTCAAGAAAGAAGGAAAATGGACAATAATTAGAAATCGAAAAGCTATTGTTAAGGATAGAGACCAAAAGGATAATAATAAATAGGAATTTGGGACACTCGTGATCCTTTTTTGGAATTGTCGTAGTTTTCCACGGTGCAAAGGTCCCATGATAAGTTGGATCCCGAGTGATATTGATATTATCTGTCTAGCTGAAACTTGGGAGCATGAGGAGTCTAAGGTCCCTAACATAGAAGGATTTGTCTTGTGGTTGGCATGGAACAAAAAATCCCACCGTAGAGGGATATGGGGCATACCTTGTTATATTAGAAAGAGCATTTCTCCTCACATTCAATTTCATAAGATTGACCCTCTCAATCAATACATTTGGATAGAAATTCCAGACACCAATGCTAAGAAGATGTATATAGAAATTTGCTATTTTGCACCTATTAATTCTACTTTTTATAAGAAAAACAATCTATATAACAATTGTCCCTATAATAATTTAGAACCAGATATTTATAGTTTGAAAAATGAAGGTAATATCCTCTTGCTAGGAGACTTTAATGCTAGAACTGCAACTAAACAAGCTACTCTTTTAAGTATTGATTCCAACCATAATCCTTTGTGGCTAGATGAGGACCTTGTTTTATCTAATAACTACAAAAGAAGCTCCGAAGACCTAATTGAGAATTTGTTTGGTACTGAGTCGGTCAAGCTCTGTAGCTCTCAAGACCTAATAATTTGCAATGGAGTAATGAAGTGGCCAAAATCCAACCAGATGGCTTGTATTCACGAGCTAGGTAGTAGTGTTGTAGATTATGTGATATTTGATATCCCCATTTCCAACCAAATAACAACTTTTGACCTTTTAAATGACCATGAGCCTGACTCTGATCATAAACCTTTAACCCTAACTCAAAAATTTTCCATGCATAGGAGCGCCATTGAAGAGAATTATGATAATCAACGGAATCTACACTTTGACAAGTTGACATTTTCTTAAAGGATTTAAATAGTAAATTAAATCTCCTAACTTATAAAGACAACATTGAAGAACTCTATCATAATTTTACAACTACCCTTTCCACTTCTATTAACAAGTTCTCTTTCGAGGTGTCCTATAAAAAGAATAATAGAACGACCAACCCTTGGTATGATAAAGAATCTAAAATTGCTAGGAAATCCATTAGGGATGCTTCTAATGAGTCCTTAAAACTTGATAAGATCAATATGTACAAAGCCCTAATTAAAAGGAAAAAAATGTACTATATCAATAAAAGGCAAGAGCAACTTTCACAACTATATAAGTTGGATCCTAAGAAGTTATGGATCCAAATTCTAAACTGCAATACTAAAGAAAATAATAGGATTCCCTTAAGGGACTGAAATTCCCACCTTAAAAGTCTTTACGAGTTCTCTAATGCCATGGACACCATTCCTATTGTCCCTACAAAGGAAGAAGTTTTTTCTTTAGATGACATAGAGTTCAGGGTTAAGCGACTTGCAAATGGGAAAGCTAAGGACATTAAAGGCTACTAAGATGAAATTTTTAAAATCAGAGGGCCTATCCTTATCCCTCACATACACAAGCTCTTCAATTTAGCAGTGAAGCGGGGCTTCCCTAAACCCTAGATGCAAAGCCTCATTGTTCCTATTTTTAAAAATGGGGATAGAAACATTCCCTCTAATTATAGGACCATTATGATTAGCCCGATTTTAGCCAAGCTTTATGGAATTATTTTGGAAAAGAAGATTA
>ML786139.1:6564-26389 GCA_009831015.1 Picea engelmannii
GTAAAATTTATTATAATGTAGTTGTTGATATAGTAATATGTTGTGGTTTTTTTTCCAGTAGTAAAATTTATTGTAATGTAATTGTTAATTAGTAATGAGGAGGATTATTATTAATTGTTATTTGTGAATGTGAGTTGATTTATCATTATTGATTAAAAAAGAATCATATCATTTGAAATAATTTATTAGTGATTTATGAGATAACTTTTATTTTTGCTAAATATTTTTAGGTTTTCGTTTGTTAACTTCTTTCTTTACATCCAAGTAAGACGAGTCAATTAAAAGTAGTTTTAAAACAAGACCAAAAATATGGTTTCAAGCCCTAGAATATCCACAAGATACCTAATATTCCCTATACTTCATCATCACTAAAACTAAACAAAACTAATACAATATCAAGTATCCACCTTTTTTTTCTTCAAATAGAAAAAATACTTGTATTAGTAAATATAATTATGTCTTTTACAAATATGCATCTGTTGTTTCTAATTCCATAATTGCAAACTCTTGCATAGTCAAAACCTGTTTAGTATGATAGTATCAAATAACAAAAAACAACAAAGCCCTCCTTTAAAAGTGGTTGTTTACAAAATATTACATAAACTTCATATTTTTCTTAAATAAGTTATACAATTGCCAATATTTCAAAAGGCTCTGTATGGATTCATGTTCCTTTGGCAAAATATATCACACCTTCTTCCAGTTGTAAAGCCTACTTGGACAATTGGTCAACTTCCTTATTATATTCCCTGTAAATATGTTGTGCTTTCAAGTGATGGAACTTTCCACTCAGTTGTTGAATTTTTGACATCCATGGTTGTAGTAAGTTCACCTGCAGATTTAAAAAAAAAGAAAACTAGTCAATTATTTCCTTTGAGTTACCAACCGGTTGTAAACTTTTAATTTGTTTATAGTGAGCAAAGAGCAAGATGCTCCAAAGTGCTACTAATTCAACCTTGCTATTAGACCCAATACCACAATTTAGTTTAATACTGAAATAACCCAACTCTTGATACTTTAGAATAGCTCATGCAGCGCATGTTGAACCCTCACATTGTGAGGCTCCATCAAAGAAACTCACTGCCATATTCCAGTCTAATAAGGGAGGCCTAGTAATTCTATGTTGTCGATCAATATATATATTTTTTGTTTTCTCCCAAGTCTTATAAGATTCTGTTGCAAACCCTGGTTAGAGAAAGATTATGATCTTGAAAAATAATCATATTCCCGTGTTTCCAAATCTCTCAGCAAATATAGCTAGGTAACTCTTTCCAAAACTCCATCTCCTTGATCCACTCCTGATAGAAAGAACTTAAAGGTCCACCTCCCCAGATCCTTTTTAGATGAAGTTCCTTTAGGATAGAATTCAAAATCTCTTTAGTAAATAAACATTCAACCATAAAATGGTTCATAGATTCATCCCTTTCTCCACAGAACATACATCTACTAGGGACAATCATTCCTCTTTTTATCAAATTATCCCAAGTAAGTATTCTATTTTCTATCATCAACCAACAAAATAATTTAACTTTCAAAGGCATCTACCAATTCCAGATATTTAAATACCACTCATTTGTAGTGACCTCTTGGTCATCTAGACTTATCACTTCATAGGTCTGTTTAGCATTGACTTGACCTCCTTTTATATTCCAAGACCACAATAAATAATCCTTTTCATCATTTAATTCAATACCAGTCCATACTAAACCTTTTACATAATAGTCCCATTCCTCTTTCTGTTCTCCATCTAAACCAAGAAACTCTGCAATTTTCCATCTGGGTAAACTTGGATCTTCATAAGTTAAAGTTCTTTCCTGTGCCAGAAAATTAGTACCAATAATGTGTATGGTACTAGTTAGATTTTTTGACAATTTGTAAAAGGTTTGTGCTCCAATTATCGGATCCTCTCCAATCCTAATGTCCCATCCATTCCTTGGATTCTAAGAAAGCCAATAAGTAATGGTAGGAAGTGAATCAGTTAGTGCTCTCCAACAATTTGAAATCCCTTTTAAGTTCTTACTCCCTTCTCTAAACCATTCTGTTATTGTTTTCTTTTTAGGTACTTCTTTTGGATCACTTCCTACCAAATTCCTTGAACCATGAAGCTTCGCGAAAGGATTTTTGCTGCCAAGGCTTTTCCAAACCAAAAAATGTTTTTTAAACCCCATCCCCCTTTATTTTTTGGTCTTGTAATCCTTTTCCAATTAACCAGATGTATACTTTCTTTTTCTTTTTTTCCCGTCCATAAAAAACTGAACATCCTTCTTCTTATTTTATTTAAGATACTTATAGGGATCTTAGCCAATGAGAGCCAGTAAACATAAATACTTATAAGACATATTTTACAAGTATTAATCTTCCTCCTAAGTCAAGCCATCGATGATTCCAATTAGAAATTCTTTTCTCCATTTTTTTTTATAACCAACTCCAATCATCCAGAGTATAACAATTTGGTTTGATAAATAAAACCAAGTACTTAAAACCAACTTCAAGTGGTTTTACCTCAAAAGAAAATATACCTTTTAAGGTTGTAACCTCCTCCCTAGTCCAACCAAATTCTAAGAAAAGTGACTTCTGTGAGCTAAAGGACATACCCATTGCATTACTGAACAAATGAAGTGCCTCCTTTAAAACTAGCCATTCTCTCAGAGAACCATTCCCAAATAATATAATATCATCTACAAAAAGTAAGTGTGTAACACTTTCCTTTTGGCACTAAGACTCCTACAAATTTCCCTTCTTCAACCAACTTCATAATGAGCCTACTAAGTCCTTCCATAATAAATAAAAATATAAGTGGGGAGAGAGGGAACCCTTGCCTCAATCCTCTAATAAATTTGAAAAAATTGGATGGGCTTCCATTTATTAAGACAAATAAATTTGTAGAAATTACACATCCCATAATCGAATCCGCCGCTTCAAGGATTAATCCAATCTGAAGTAAAACTAACTTTAGAAAACCCCAATCCACCCTATTATAGGATTTCATCAAATCTATTTTTAGGACCAAATATTTTGTATTTTTTACCTTTATACAGTGCACGCCATCTTGTGCCACTCCTATGGCATCTGCGATTTGTCTACCTTCCAAAAATCCAAATTGTTCCTTTGAAATACCTATGGACAGAAAGAGTTTGATTCTCGAAGCTATAATTTTGGTAATGATCTTATAAGTCAATTTACATAGGGAGATTGGTCTAAATCCTTCAAAGGAAACATACATCTCACTTTCCAAGATGAGTGCTAGAAAGGTTGCATTTAGTGCTCCTGAAAATTTCCCTTTCAATCTGGACTCTTCCACCACAACCAACAATTCAAGCCCCAAAAGATAAAAAACCTCCAAAAAGAATTCGACAGTCCAACCATCTGGTCCAGGACTTTTTGAAACAACAAACCCTTTTAGAGTTTTCAACACTTAAGAGAGTGAAAATGCATCTGCAATTTTATGACCTTCTTCCTTAGAAAAAATCCTTGGATAAACTTTAAGGGCATTCAATTTTTGTATAATAGATAGATTTTCCTGAGCTTTGAATATGTTTCCAAAATATTCGATTGCTTCCTTTTTGATCTCCTGTTGGCTTGTAATTTGGGATCCATCCAACTTATTTATTTCCCATATGACATTTTTCTGTTTTCTATAATTTGCAAAGGCATGAAAAAATTTAGTATTCCTGTCTCCTGACGCAAGCCAATTGATCATGCTCTTTTGTCTCCACTTCTCTTCCTCCTGCTTTAAAAGTTCCAATTTCCTTTTTTCTTTTTCTAAAACCATAAATTTTTCTTCCTCCTCCTAAAATCCCCCAGGAAAATAAAAATAAATGAAATCTAAGTCTTCTACTAGTTGAGTTAATTCCTCTTTAGCCATTTTTTTTTTGTTCCTTTCCCAGTCAATGACCAAAGACTTTAGAAGTTTGAGCTTTTGTGCAAGGGAGTCCATTGGTGAAGTGATTTCATAACTCAAAACCCCATTCCACCTCGATCTCACTAACTCTACAAATTCTGGATCATCCAACCAGACGGAGTTGAATTTAAAGAGATATTTAATCTTTTCCTATTCTTTATCCCGCTGAAAAGTTATTGGCATGTGATCATATATCTTTACATTAACCACCCAAGTTCTATATATGTAACCAAAAAGTGCCAAATTTTCATTAATTAAGATTTGGTCCAATCTCTTAGCTATGGAATCCTTCTCTCCTCTTCCATTCCTCCAGGTTGGGATAAATTTGATAGGTTCCACATCAACTAAACCTTCTTCAATTAGTAATTGGTTAAATTAGGAAGCCAAAGGGTCAACTCTAGGAGAAGAGCCCCAAAATTCCCTAGAAGAGATAGTAAAGTTTAAGTCACCTCCCAAAATAAAGTCATGTTCTTTTAGTATACCATCATTCTTTACCCTATCCCAGTAATCATGTCTGTTTCCATAAGGACCGTAGAAATTTACCAACTTCATACTTTTGTTTATATCCTTAACCAGTCTATCCAATAAGATTCTTGCAGGAGTCAAGAAAGCAATAAAATAAGCTTTCCTCGGGTTCCAAGCTGATAATAGTCCTCCCGAAAATCCATTTGAGTCCACCCCAAAGAACTTCAACATTGGTAAGAGTTTTGCAAAAATATCCCTCACTTTGAGTTCACTAACCATTGTTTCTTGAATAAATAAGATATCATGTTTTACCAGTTCTAAGAATCACTGGAGGGATAAAAATTTTGGAGCGCCCCCCACTCCTCTTATGTTTAGGGAGGATATTATCATTTTTTACCCCTTGTGAGAGATTTATGAGCTCTAAGCGCCCTTGGTCCTTCCAAGACTTGCAAAATAGTGGTTCAAGTAATCTCTTTCTCCTTCCCCAGTTTTCTAGAACTTCTTGTTTTTAAAGGGGAAAATTCCTTCTCCAGCCCTCCAAAAACAACTCCTTTCGAAATTGAAGGCTCTGATGTCTTCCTGTTAACTACTTCACTTACAACCAACTCAGTTTTATTATCCATTAACGTAGAAGCCTATGATTCCCTCCCCCCAAATAGACATGGAGAGAGAAGTATTGTTGAGTACCTTTTTATAAGAGGGAATGAAGGTTTGTAAGGAGTCATCAACTATAGTTTGAAGATGAAATTTGGCTTGTGAAGAATCATTGTGTATTTCCACAATAACCACCTCCGCAACACTCGTGGTATTAAACAACTCCTTCACCACAAGTTTTTTCAACACTCCAACCCGGGGAACTACTAGGATTTTTGTAGATGACAATCCTATTGCCTCCCGAATCACCAGTTCAAAGTTTAGTCGTGAGGAAAGTTTACAATGTAAGTTACGTCCAGAGTTTGCAATAACATTCTCGAATCCTAGGGCTCTATTGCTAGTTAAGTCCCCTTCCATAAACATTCCAGGAATAATCGCGTATAAACCCTCTTTCCCAAAGGATACAATGGTCTTCTTACAAGCCCCCATTTTAATAAATTTACTCATTTTAGGGGAAACAGGTAAAACAAACACTAAGGGAGAGAATTTTTCCCAAAGGAACTCAAAATCAGAACTAGAAAGTGAGGAAAAAAGAGTTGGGAAAAAGGTTTTGATCTTACCTATTAGATATTCGGGATCCACAATCAAATATGAAGAGGCCCCTTTTGTACAGGAATCAGTAAAAGCCTCCGACAACTCTCGCGAATCTAGCTCCTTTCCAGCCTCGACATCATAGTAACACAACGACTATTTCTTAGAAGAACCAAGGAATGAACTTTTCAAATGACCCACTTCTTTGCAGACCACACAATGAAACAATATCCACCAATAATCCAATCGTTGCAAGTAGACACCTCCATGCCACTCAATTTCCAAGTCCTCTGCTAATCCCTTTTGTAAGTCAATTTCCACCAGGATCTTTCCAACCCTTATGTCCTAACTTATGAGGAATTGCGGGTATGCATGAAGGAATTTTCCTATAGAGTCTCTGATTGCCTTGTATGCTTCCAAATTACAGAATACTAGCGGGCAACCCGTAAGTAAGACCTAAATATGGATGAATCAAAAGTGGTATTTTTTTGGATAAAAAAGATGTGTCTGTCGCTTCAACATCGAGCTCCCATTTCCATGCAACCAAACATGACCTAGGATCAACTCCTCATCGTCCACCTTTCAGAATTTGAAACAATACCAGCCCCGAACTAAAACAAATACTTTAGGAGTGTAACCCAACATTGCAGTCCAATTTTCTATTACCCACCCCAAAATATCTTTGTTTGACATCGCCCAGTAGCTGGAGCAACCCACCAATGCACATAATGAGAGTGATGCTACCTCCAGTAAGCCTATGTCGCACCCCAACACCATTCTCGCCTTTTTTGTTCGAGGCTTCCACAACTTCGAAACCCAAGGTCTCCTCTCCATCCCCACCGTCCCTCCATAAACTGTGTTTTGGGTTGATCCTTCCTCTACTAGAGGCCTATCTCTTGTTGGGGACCATTTCTTTAAATTTGTTACCACTCGCCCAACTCTAGTATGATCCTCATGACTCTTCACGACCTCTCCAATGCAATAATCATTGCTTTGTGGCCACAGACCAATTAAACCAAAACTCTGCAAAAGTGAGGTTTGTCGCGGAGACCAAAGCCCAGTGGTCGCTTCCTTGTCGAAAAGAGATTCGATGATCCCGATGGATCTAGTGTCTGTCGAGCCACCGTTGATTTCATCATTTGCCAGTTGTTTTCTAACATGTGTCGTTGCCATTCGGTTTGCATTAAATAATGGGTTTGGATTAAACTTAACCCATCTAATCACCCTTAGTTCTGCACAGAAAGCTTCATCTGATTTATAAATGCTCGCTTGGCTCTAGAAATCATCATCCTCCTGTTCAAGGGTATCAACCAACTCAACTTCTTCCATAAGGTATTAAATAGGTCTAACAATCCCTCCAGGTCATCCTAATCTAGAGGACAATCCCGCCACCCTCCTATCAACTTCCAAGGTTCATCCCGATAATCTGCAAGCTCCCTTCCCAAGGCTCAAAGGTCCCACCTTTTTAACTATAAAAACCTGGTACTCATGCCTTCGACCATCTTCTTTCTGACCCCATCAAGTATCCACCTTTTCATACATGAAAATAAAGTACTATATCCAATTACAATTTCACCATATATCTAAAAAAACACATAACGATGTATTAAACAAATACAACGATATTATTTTTTAAAATCTAACCTTTTGGCTCCTCATGAAAAAATAGTCAAACTTAATTTTACAACTCTTTCTCTAAATCAAATATCATTCCATATTAATGTAATGAAAATAAAAAAATCATATATTTTTAAATATAACAAAAAAATTAAAAATATGTTTTTTTTCTTTTTTCTTTTAAACTCTCATGAATCGATTTATTATTTATAAAGTTATAAAACACGCCATTAATATAATTAATGGCTTTTTAAAATAATATTTTATATATTCTCTATTTATAAACAAAACAAATAAATGAATTTAATGGCTTTTTAAAATAAAATTTTATATATTCTTTATTTATAAACAAAATAAATAAATGAATTTATAAAGAAAACAAATAAATGAATGATAAGTTTTTTTGGTTTTATGTAGATACAGCTTGAGTGGGTCTAATGGTTAAAAACATGTGTTTTCTCTTAAAAAGTCACAAGTTCAAATCTAGAGGGGGTAGGGTATGTATACCTTCGTAAACTTTACCAGTCAAATCGCTTGACCGTGACCTTAAAAATAGATTATTATTATTATTATATATACGAAAAATAGGTTCCCAACCAATGAGTTCCTTAATGAGAAAAACAATGTATCATAATTTAAAACAATATTAAAAAAATGTATCGTAGTATTAAAGCTTATAATGAAACATGATGAGAGGGTGAATTGAGAGAATGTAAAATAGATTGGAGGAGAAGAGAGGAAGTAGGAGTAGGAGTATCGTGGAATTATAGGAGTTATATGAAATTGTAATAATAGATCTTGGGTATCGTGGAATAATATGAGTTTTATACTATTTTTATTGTGCAGTTTTACATATTTTTTTTACGAGGATGAGAAAAGTTGTAGACGGAGACTTGGCATAACAAATGAAGGAGGAAAATTTAGCTAAGGAGTAAAATTTAGCCAAAGGACACATCGCTTTATGGTTTATTACTTACTATTTAGGATAATAGTTTGTGGCAGGTCCATTTACATTTAGTATGTGACATGTTCAACACATTGGTTTGTTGGTTTGTTATAGTATTATGAGGATTTTTTTTCTACTTAGTTGATGATCATTATTGTGTTTATCCATACCTCACAATTTTGTGAGGGAATTTATTTCATTGTTAGCCATGAGACATCCTTGTTGTTGAAATCCATCCTCGTTGATGAAATCCATAGTTAGGAGATTGAGGATATGCTCCATATGGGGTCCATATATTTGAGAAAGAGTCCATTTTTAATTATAAACATTGAATCCCTAATCACTTTCCATGAAAAATTAAGGGCATGTCTTTGTATCTCTTGGAATAATTGCTAATTATACATATTAAAAAGGTGTGGACAATGTAAGAACATCCTAATAAAATTTCAAAGGCAAGATGTATTAACATATGTGGATATTATGAGAGAGAGGGGTCATGATGTGATAAGAGGCAAGTTATACTTATAGGCAAATAATGTGGACTCACCTAAACTATAATGTGTGATGAATAATATATATCCAACCACAACATGTTGTATGACAAATGTTTGACACTTAATTAATTGTTTTTTGAATATTAAAAACATAACATAAAAAATATCACATTTAAAAATAAAATAACACACATTAAATGCTCATTAACCCTTTTTTCAAAGATATATATATATTTTTTGTTGGATACCTAATCCTCGTGATTATGGTATCTTGTAAATATTATTGTAAATAGTATTTAGGAGAAATATGAAGAGTCATAGGTGAATACATAGAGGCATTCATACCTATTGGAAGATGAAACAAAAGGTCATTTTGTATCATATTTATGAATGTTTCATGTTAATGCAATTCATCCGTGGAGTTACTCATTTTCTTTTCCCATACTTGGCCTGACAGCAGTATCAAAGAAATTTAACTCCATGATTCTCTGCCTCATGTAGAAACACTTATAACTCTCTGATTATTCCTTGTTCCCCTCATCTTTTTCATTCATGCCCTTCATCTCTGTAATTCGTGCCCTTCATATTTGCCACTATTGTCGGTCTAGGGTTTTTTGACTTAGTTGTTTTCTTCTCCCTCTTATTGCATCTTCCCATTGGTGGTATATGTGGGTCCATCGACAAGTCTTACTTGTTCACTTTCCATTCAACGCGTAGACAACTCCAGCTAGATCGCTTCATAGTATACCTCATGGGACGATTGGAAACCCCTTCTTTTCAAGCAAATGATAGACGAAAATATCTGGTGGTCGGTTCATCTTATTGTGAGCACTTACTTGTGTGGTCATTCCCTCCTTTGGCCTAGTTCTTGTCCTGGTAATGATCGTTGAAACCCCATCTCTTCTCATCCACCCCGCTCCTCTCTCTTGAAGTGGAGGTAATTTGTTGAAATGCAAAAATTCCTGTGATTTCGAGCTATTTAATGGTGGACTTGTGTATTTTGAGTTGTTGATGGGAAAACTAATCATTTTGATCCTTTTAACGATGTAATCTGATTGATCCCAGAATCCTTTGTGGATATAATGAGGCTTTGAATGGTCTGAATGGGTCCTTGTGTTTGTTGGTAGTGTGCTCAATGAACTCACACTATAGCATAAACCCTCACAACCAGTAGGTGACCTTTTCTACATGTGGATGGTTGGTTGGTTTGGAGGAAGTTCAGTTCTCAAAGTTCTTGGTTCGAGACTGAAGAAAATATATCAATTCGACCATTAGAGTGGACCGCCATTTCCAAAGAAACCAAAGGAGTAATTGTGGAGTTGATTTCCCATTCAAACTGTATTCTACTACTTTTTCTAAGTTGGTAAATAGAATCAAGTCTTGTAATGTTGCTACAAATACCAATGGCTACCAACTTAAGCTCTGGGGAAACGTTGGATCTTTTTGTAGAATAACATAGAGGCCTTCAAGAAGAATGACAATTAGTCATGGCCATGGAGGAAGAATGAGGGCTTAATACCTCTGTAATATGCCTCAATTAAAGCTTGGCATTAAGGCCATTTTTCATAACTACCATTGTTAATGATACAATATTGATTTCCATCTTTCATTCCATCTATGAATAATTCTTCTCTTGCTAAAAATTCAAATTTTTTCAATGAAGTTGAAACTAAGTCATATATTAATGGGAGTGGAATAGAGCATGGTGGAATTCATTACAAATTATATTTTTTGAAGTGATTTTCATTTGGTTTCCCCTTTGGAGATTCTTCCATTACGATTTTTTTTTTCTGCAAGTTTTTGGCATGCCAACCTTTGCAATTTCTTATTCAAGCACAATGTTTCCCATATTCTTGTTGTTGGTGGAAGAAAATTCCTTCTTGTGTTATAAAAGGGAAGAATCAATCACATGATTCTTCTAGTGAATGAGGTAGTAAGAGAGGGAACATAAAGAATAACTTTAGAGGTAGGGGGTAGGCATAATCCTTGTGAGAAATCTTCTCTTCAATGTGTCCGTTGTGGAAAGAATGGACATGAGGCAAAGACATGTAGAATCCCATGAGAGAAGATCAAAGATAGAAAGATCATAAATAATAAAAGAATCATACCTGGTGAAAGGTAAAGCACCCAAATCTTCTCATTATATTGTTTCCCATTGCAATATTAGAGTAACTAAGGATTTGTTTAACACTTCATTTTATTCTTGGAGAGATGCATGGCTACTTGACATAACTGCAACATGCCAGATGACGGTATGGAGAGACTTCTTTGAATATCTCAATGAAAATGTATATGGCATAGTTTATTTTGCAGATAAATCAAGTCTCAAACCTTTGAGAATTGGGATCATCAGGATTAAATTGCCTGGACTCCTAGATTTTATTCTCCATGATGTGCTCTATCTTCTTGAGTTGCGAAGGAACTTTCTATATCTTTTTCAAATTCGACAACAAGGCCACTCTATTCATATATTTGTTGGCAAAGTTGAAATAAGGAAAGATTCTAACAACATGGCTGTGATGACCAGAGTGGAGGATGGAAGATTGCTGAAGTTGAAAGGGGCATCGTCTCATGCACATAATTCTGCATACCTCTCTCACCAAGATGAAGGTACATTTCCATCTAGTTTCTTATGGAATGCTATATTTGGACACATTAATTATGACAACCTTTGTTTGTTGAAAAAGAATGGTGTTTATGGTTTTCCTACTGTTCATAGGAATTTGAAGTAATGTGATGCTTGTATCATTGGAAAACACACCAACCAACGATTTCATGATTTTACTTCCAAAGCATGTAGAGAACTTGGATCGATACATTTTGTATTGTGTGGCCCAATGCTTGTTCCATCTGCTATATATATATATATAATGACTTTGATTGATTATTACACCAGGATGTGTTGAGTTTACTTGTTGAAAGATAAATCACATGCTTTTGAAACTTTTAAAATTTTTCATGTATGGATCCAAAATGAAGCTCAGTCTTGTATTGGCTCTCTTCATAATGATAATGGAAGAGAATATACATCTAATGAATTTGAAAAATATCTTTTCCAACATGGGATCAAGCATCAAACCAGAGTTCCATACAATCCTCAACAAAATGGTGTAGCTGAAAGAATGAATAAGACTCTCTTAAATATGGTTTGTTCCATGATGTTTTTAAAAAATGTGAAATTGATGTTTTGGGTTGATGTAGTTTTATGTGTAGTATATGTGAAAAACAGGTTTCCATCGCATCCTCTTGAAAATAATAATCCTTATGAAATGTGGTATGGTCACATTCCTTTGTTGATTCATCCTAGGGTCTTTGGTTCCACCTGCTATGCCTTAATTCCTAAGGAGAAAAGAAACAAGCTTGATGCAAGGAGTTAGTAGTGCATATTCTTGGGGTACTCAAATTTCACCATGGCATATCATATTTACGATGAGGTAAACAAGAAGTTCATTCTTTCCAAAGATGTATTTTTTCTTGAATCCTCCAAGAATGAAAAGAATTTTGAGTGGCAACTTGACCATATGAATACATTCACTCATGTAAAGAAATATCACAACTTTGATGATGATATTCCACATCTTGAAGGGGGGATCCTTATCTTGGATCAATATTTAGAATCTTCTTTTGAAACACCATCTCTCCCTCATAAAGATGTTCCAACCACTTCATTAGAAATTGAAGTTCATTTGGATGATGTGATTGAGAGAATTTAAAGGTTGAACCTTGATGAAAATTCAACACCATCTCAATAAGCTAAGAAAATTGGACTGTCTTAGAAAGGTAAACCAAAGTTACTCATAAAGACACTTGAAGGTGTTCATCCTTATGAGATCGGAAAGAAAGGAACTATAAATTCAACTAGACAAGATGGAGGTGTTTAGAAATGTTCGGAAGAACCACAATATTCATTATTACATGTCGACATTTCGGATCCACAACAAGATCCATCCATGTAGATAATTCAAATTTAGGTGATGTAGATGATATGTATGTTTCATATGATTGTGATTTGAATTTATCTACTAACCAACTTACTTTGAAGAAGCCACTTCTCATGATGAGTGGAAAGAATCCATGCAGAAGGAATATGATGATCTCATCAAGAATGGGATGTGGACATTGGTGGATCCTCCATCAGAACCAAACAAATTGGTTGCAAGTGGGTCTTCAAGAACATGTACAAATTAGATGGCTCACTTGACAAGCACAAAGCGAGGCTTGTGGAAAAAAAAATTGCATAGAAATAAGGTATTGATTATGATGAGATTTTTTCCCCCACGACAAAATGGGCTACCATTTGTACTCTATTTTCCTTGGCAACATAGACTGGATGGAAATTTCATCAAATAGATGTGGATACTTCTTTCTTGAATGGAGACTTGGAAGAGAATGTCTTCATGGCTTAGATAGAAGGTTTGTTGTGAAGGTATAAGAATATAAAGTATGCAAGTTCATCAAATTATTATATGGCCTAAAACACGCATCATGAGCATGGTATGAAAAGCTAACTTAGCATCTTTTGAAATCAAATTTCAAGCACTTTAATATTGATGATGCAACTCTGTTTGTTAATAAAATTGGAAAAAATGTTGTATATCTTGTAGTGTATGTAGATGATCTATTAATAATAGGGAACAATGAAAGCTATATCACATCCATAAATAAATAGTTGAAGAAAGGCTTTGAGATGACAAATTTGGGACATATTCACTACTATTTGGGCATTGAAGTGATTCAAAATCCAAAGTACATATTCATCTCCCAAAAGAAGTACATTGAAGAATTGTTGAATAGGTTTGGCATGGCCAAGTGTAATCCTCTCTACTCTAATGGAACATAATTTGAAGCTCACATCGAAAGAAGGGAATGAATTTGAGGATGCAACCAAGTACAAACAACTTGTGGGAAGTTTTATCTACCTTACCACCACCATACCGGATATACCAGATATTTCATTCGTTGTTGGGATTAATTT
This sequence comes from Picea engelmannii, assembly GCA_009831015.1. Classification (NCBI taxonomy): domain Eukaryota; kingdom Viridiplantae; phylum Streptophyta; class Pinopsida; order Pinales; family Pinaceae; genus Picea; species Picea engelmannii. Next base: position 20,148 of record ML786139.1, read on the forward strand.
TAAGTTCATGCAAAAACCTTGTGAAGGACATTGGTCTACTACAAAAAGAGTTCTTGAATAACTTAAGGAAACTCAAGACTTTGGATTCAAGTATTCTAAGGTGGATGACTTTATCTTGATTGTATATTTTGAGTCAGACTTTGATTGGGATACATAAAATGGAGTGTCAACTTCAGGCTATCTCATGAGTCTTGGATTATTAGACGTCTCCTATAGATCACACAAAAAATCAATTTCAATAGATTCCACAATAGAGGAAGATTCATATGTGGCAACTGTACAAACAACAAAGGAGATTGTGTGGCTCAGAAAAATACTTGAAGATTTGCAAGATAAACATGTGAATTTTACTCCTCTTCTAGTTGACAATACATCTGCAATAAAGTTTTCCAAGAATCCCAGATTCCATGATCGAACCAAGCACATCAACAAAAAGTATTGTCTAATTCGATATCATGTAGATGCCAAGAATATTCACTTGAGACATTGTTCCACAAATGATCAGATTGCGGACATCTTCATCGAAGCGCTTGGAAGATTTTGTTTTGAAAATTTTAGAATGATGCTTGATCTCACAAACACCCCTTTGGATTAAAAGGGAGAATGTTGGATACTTAATCCTCATGATTATGGTATCTTGTAAATAATATTTAAAAGAAATATAAAAAGTAATAGGTGAATACATAGATTCATTTAGACCTCTTGGAATATAGAACCAAAGGTTACTTTATATAATATATATTATATTTAGGAATGTCTCATGTTAATGCAATTCATTTGTGGAGTTACTCATTTTATTTTTCCATACTTGTCATGATAGTTTGAGACGTAGGAGGAAATATTCTAACACATTGGTGCCTCGTTTCCATGCTCACGTGAACTTTATGTGAGTGAAGGAGAATAAGGGAAAACTTTCATTAAGGTCAAAATCCCATATTCATGATATTGTGCATCAACATGTTTTGGAAATGGAGTTTGTGGTAAGGATTTTTGTGTGTGTGGACTTCTTATCCCATGATGGGATAATAATGAAGCAATTAGGAAAAAATCTTGATGTGTGTGTATTTGTAGGGTAATTTTTTTATTTTATCAAGTAGATTGGCAATGTGCGGGATTTCTTTCAAGGAAGTTAATAATGTGTGGGATGTTATTTGAGGAGGTTAACAATATGGTTTTTATTTAGCGAGTAATCCAAAAGGTACTAACTAATTATTGTAATACTGTCTCCTACTAAGTTATAGGTTGTTATGGATCTTACCATACTTTGCAAGTAAGCTAGTAGTGGTGTTAGTTATGTTGCTTTCCCTCATATAAATACTAGTGTGTAAGCTGAGAGGGTTTATATGTTAGCTACTTGATTTTTTTTGTGTAAAAGTGCATCGATTTGAGATAGCTATTGTCACTCTCTTATCACATCACAATGTAGGTTTGGAGGTGGCATTCGAGCGAGAGTGCTTATGGCTGGACAATGAAATCTATGTTGTCGACCGTTCTTTATTATCCCTGCTCATTTTAATAAATGAATAGTTCTCTGTGTATGAAATCGTCATGTTTTTTCTTCACAAGTTTTGGACGTAGTTGTTATGGATGATAATATATTCATGACTTGATTTTGTTACCTAAGTGCACATAACTAATAAAATGTGTACACAATATGCTGAAAATCTATAAAAATTTGAATTTAATCTATATGGAAATTAAATGGGCATGCAACTGAGTGAATTAACAAAACATTTTTTTTTTTTTTTTCTCTCCATGAGAACCTTTACTAATTGAAGTTTCAAACACAATTAAGTCAAATTAAAGAGAAATTTTAGCACCATGGTATTTAGGGAAGGAAAGCTTATTGCTAATAGTTAATTAGTGCATGACAATAAAGTTTTGTAAAAAGAAATATTCAACTATTGGATAATTTGTTATATCCAAAAACATTTATTGTTTAATCTCACTATTGGGTTCAAAACGTAATACAAAAACAATATGTAGAGATAGCAAAGAAACACTATTAAAAGTAGAGCATTACAATGAAAATCAAATTCTATTATTGAATCAGATGGTAAAAATCACACACACACAATGACTAGAAACTTATATTTAAAATGAAATGTGATAGATAAACTCATTTTCAAAAAGTTCATAAAAAAAAAAATGAATCTACAGGGGTGGCAAGTGTGAGGGTCCATCCTTGATCTCGAAGAAAACTGGAAATGAACTTCACATAGGGTTTAGGCACATCCACAAACAATCAAGATGAAGCCTATGCTCTTCTTCAAGGTATCTCTCTCACAATTGAAATCAATATAAAATATTTGATTGCCATAGGAGATTCAAACATTTTTTCAAAATGATGGTTATGAATTTGACTTCGTTTGACAATAATCTAGCTCATATTATTGTTTGAATTAACAAATAGGTATTCAATATACATTCCATTTCATATTTCCATGTTCTGAGAGAATACACTAGTCAAGAAGATCTTACAACCAATGAATCCTCCTTAATTCCACAAGGATTTTTGAATAAAAATGGTGGGAGAAATTATTGCACAACCCCCTAAGGTTAATATGGTTCAATTTTCCTGCCACATCCCCTCATAATTTATTAACAAATGTATTACCAACTCAGATTTTAGACTTCAAGTGCGATGATGGTGTATGAGAGGACACACTCCCATCTCCCTCGCATGCTAGAAATAAACTATGTCATGTATTTTGAATTCCTCACTGTGATATTTCATTTGCAAGGTTGGATAACGAGGAGGAAATGAATTCACAATAGGTTCATGAATCAAATCGGATTTCACCTGGTAAACCTCTCTCTCGACATGTGGATGGTTAAACCTCATTTGAAGAATTCTGTTTTTGAATGCCACAAGTGGATTGTTAATTGTGTGTACTGGTATTTAACCATTCCTTGGGTTTTAGCCTCTGAATTTCATTTCTATAATTGGGTACTATCACATTTGGCATGTAATTGGGTTCTATCTTTTGGGATTTCATCCATTTATATTTCGAGTCTCTTTTTGGTCTTTTCTCTCAACTCTCCTCTCTCTAGATTTTCATTTAGCACGTAGAATTTAAAGGGTCTGGGAAAGGGATTTTTGAGGTTTAAGCTTTGGAACACAAATCCTTGGAAATTCTATGTTTTGGAAACTGTCTTGATGCTTTTGAGGAGTGGTTGGTTTTGAAGAAGAAGGAAATTTTCTAGGTTATAGTGGCTTTGTTCTTGATTTAGAAAGCATGGACCACATAGAAGCTCAAGAGATTCATAGAGCACTTTGTAGACATAAAGGTTTAATCCAATGCAATACATCCTCCAATTATTAGTAACTTCTAAGGTGCGGGAAAATGAGCATATTTGTACCTTACAAAATGTTACAATAATGAGAGTCTTGGTTTAACATAACTTAAACATCAATACATTGGAAACACAATGCAACATGTTACAAAATATGGTTTTAAACCTCAATAAATACATGTATTCCACAATTTCAAATAAAGGATGCTATGGATACTAGACAACATGACTCTCTTCCATCTAATGTAGATCAGGAAGAAACGCTCAACCCTCACATCCTCACATTTTCTGTTAAATTTTTTATTTTTTAAAATAATTAAAACCCTCACATCCTCACATTTTCTGTTAAATTTTTTATTTTTTAAAATAATTAAAAATTTAGATGTTTTTGTTAACTCACATTTTCTGTTAAATTTTTTATTTTTTAAAATAATTAAAAATTTAGATGTTTTTGTTAAGTTGTACATATGTAAAGATAATTGGGATGTAATAACAAAAAAAACTCTAAAAAACTCTAATTTAAGACTTTGGAAAATTGTCATTTTTATGATTTTTAATACAAAAGCCTAGAAGCCTTTTATATGTTTGTTATTTAACTATATTATAATATTTTTTAATACAATATTTACCAACCAATCAATCAAATTTTGAACGATATCAAAAGGGTTAAAACTCGAACGTAAATTCTAAATTTTACTTTGAGGTAAAAAGTCTAAGACTCAAATGTCATACTTGTTGGACACTCATAAATATTTTGAATTTGTTTCATTATGTTGTTGGTAAATGTGGTGGATTGCCACCTATCTAACTTTCCCTTATAGGGTTGGTTGAGAAGGTGTCATAAATTTGTTAATAAATATTTTGAATTTGTTTCATTTTGTTGTTGGTAAATGTGGTGGATTGCCACCTATCTAACTTTCTCTTGTAGGGTTGGTTGAGAAGGTGTTGTATTCATAGAAGATAATATAACACAAAGGTGTTTGAATTTTTCAATATGAAATATTGAAAATCTTAAAAAAAATAAAAAATTATAAGCATAGTAGAATTTTAATAATAAGATATATGATGATTTCCATAATGGTAAGTATACTTTAATGGAAGGTTGTTCAATTGTAAATATAATCGTTGACCTTGGTTAAAATATATACTTCCTATAAAAAGTTTTAGAATATATATTAAACTTTTGGTCTAAGTAGTAAAAGATTAAAATATATACTTCCATTATTAAGTTATAGAATATATACTAAACTCTAGCTCTAAGTAGTAAAAGATAATGGTACTTATGGAATGCAATAACGAAATAAAGATAATGTCTCTTTCCATCTTTTAAAAAAGTTTATATTATATAATTTTTTTTATGTAAATAAAAATTTGATATTTTTATTTTTATTTAAAAAAACATTTTAAGGTTTTTTTAATTACTAAATTATAATTTAACCAATTTAATGTATATTTATCTTTCACAGGTGACATAGTTCTTTCATAACTCTGTACACCCTTAATAGTCGAATGTTTTCTAATTCCTCAGATCCAAATCTCCTTTGTAAACAAAGTTCTAAAACTCTGTGTTTTAAAATCTTAAGCGCCTTTTCCAGGCGCTAATGTCCTCTATGTATCCTAATCTTTCCCTTTGCACAAGCCTTCATATGAGTAGGCTCAAAACCTCGAGCTTAATATCAAAAAATCCTTCGACCCGACCATTCAACAATAAGTTTGGATTGTTGATCCTTGCAGTTGATCAACGATCAACGATCTTCATTTCTCTCGACTGGTAAAGGGGGCTTCTCCAAAAAATTTTGCGAGGAATTTGATCTCGATTCCTCTCTCCACTACCACACTATCACACCTGTAGACACGATCTTAGGAAATACACAAAGGACATGGACTCATGAAATTAATAGAGGTTCCTATCCACTCAATTCATCATATCACAGAAACGCTCAATCTAGAATATTCCATTTCTATTATACAGACTCACTATACATGAATTTACATGAGGCCTAACTCTTCAAATAACCTTTCTCAATCACACTCTCTTTGGCCCGATTTTCTCTCTAGATGGCCATCTTCATTCTCGAAGGCTTACAATATTTAACACAAAGACTTCTGAACCAGAATATGTTCATACCATAACAATCATTCCTAAGTTAATCTTTAGGATCTTTTGAGATCCAAAAAACCCTTCTAAGATCTCTCAAACTCTCACAATTCTCTCGAGATCTGCTTAATAAGGAAGATCCAGTTACATACAATAATTTCAACACAACAAACCTATCCTATGGAATTCTTCTAGAATTCAAACAAAACATAGGAAAATACAAATAATTTAAGACCCCATTAGGTCTAGCTAAGCAAGGTTGTTTTTGGAGGCAAAATGTTCCCGCATTAGACTCCCAAGGAACAAAAAGTGTTCATGATCTCCCGATCATGAGTTCCATTAACTGAAGTCCTCATGGATCCTAAAATTTATGTTGTTGCTTGCTTGTGTTGTTTTCTTGCTGCTTCCTTGTTGTTGTATGCAACTATCCAATTTCTCTACTGATGTAAATATTCTTTACTTTAGCATGTCTTCTCTGAGACATTTCACCATCAACATCCTCATTTGTTCAATATCCAAGTCCAGGCTATCCTCTAGCTGGTACATATTGCTGCAAACTTGTTGTTGTTGTTGTTATTGACTGGCTACTGCATGTCTTGTTCATATCTCCATCTCAAAAGTATTTGAGATATTCAACTCCTCTGTACAAAACTGAAATATATTTTCATGATTCTTTCTCTCATCTTCAATGTTGTAAGTAATCATTCCTGAACACTCTGTACTTGCAACTATAATGTGGTCCTATTTATCAATCCTTGGATTGATCAACCATTCCTCCAACATCCTTAGTTCTTCATCAAAACTAGTAAGCACTATGTTTGAGTGATTCCCCTCCATTATCTTATTT